>CAJVQC010000674.1:0-12037 GCA_910592285.1 Racocetra persica | reverse complement strand
AAATTATCGTATTCGACAAATTGCCCAATATTGGTGTTATCCGGCAATTTATGATCATGATTATCGACCGAGTTTTAATTTGAATAAACATGATTACATCGTAACACATGAAAGACAGATGGCAATTCATGATCATAAGAGTTTGCCGGATAATTTAATAATACCGGGTAGAGATTTTCTCAACGGGTCCAATCTCTATTTAAAATTCACTAGACAGATTGACTCATTGAAAATAGTTGCTCGTTTGATAAATTTTAGAGTTTCAATCCGGATAAATCTGTCATCCATATCTGAATTTATCCGGATATCCGTTTGCTATATATTTACCGGGTTATCCAGATAAGTTATTATATATTTCGAGTAACAATTTCTACTCGGGCTCATTAAAACATGAGAGACGACTTTAAGTACTTTGATCTACCGAGTGAATTTTAAAATATAAGAACGCCTCGATTTATTATACGCAAAGTACATCTTGGTTAGGGTGTGTGGCACGGCTAAAAAATCATGCCAGATGGCATGCCATTTGCCAAAGCTCATGCCAGGCGTCCATGCCAGGGTGGCATGCTACTAAACTACGTGATAAAATAATTTTGATTGGTCGGTTATATACGTGCGGTTTTGTATCTTTCGGAATATTTCGGAAGTTTGCTTCAATTTTTCTTTCGAACTTTTGATTTTCTACTCGGAATATTCCGGAACTATAATAAATGGCATGCCTATTGACCATTTAAGTTGTGGGCATGCCAATGGCATGCCACCATAGGCATGCCTAGTGCCTGAAATTGGGTTGCGGAGCTTGCGGACCGCAAATGATTTATAAGTTTCCGCAACTAAAATTAACTAAAATCTGAAATGTATATGCTGGTTCCGCAAATAAATTTTGTGAATTTGCATAATAGATATGTTCGAATTTGCATATAAATACATTCATATGCGCAACTAGATCCATATAATCCGCAAGTAAAGTTTTTTTTTTATTTAGTTGCGGCCCGCAACTAAATTAAAAATTGAATTTCAGACACTGGGTGGCATGCCTGTGACTTCTGTGCCACTCACCCTAATCTTGGTATACCTCATAAAAATACATCGATATATAGAATGAAATAAGCTACATACGTATCAATTTTTGCCGAATAACCAAAATAAACTGTCAATTTCTAAACAAACATTATATTTTATAGAATGTGTTTGGTATTTGAATTAATGAATGTCGGTCAATTAGAACACACAATTCACCAGTACATTGTTTTACAATCTTTATATTGTAATCAAAAACAAATATTTCATAGGTAACAACAAAGCCACGTATGTTCGTACGTACATACCTACGCATCTAAATTATCATTATCTAGCTACGTACGTACGTACTTCATTTTATCATTTTATATCATTTTATCATTTTTATCACACATTTCATTAGTGTTACAAGATGATCTTAAAGCGGAAAATGAGTACAAAGATGGAGAGTCTAGTTTGTATACTTTTTGTAGAGACGTACATAATGTACGTACGTACGTACATACTATGAAAAATAGGTTAAATGTGTCAATGAATAACAGAGTCGTGTTATAAAAAGGTTTTTTTTTTTTGAGGTTAACTGTTAAATCTATTAAATGAAGCTACATACCAGATACCGATACCGATACGTAAATATGCACGCGCGCATTTACACTTATCTTGGTGCGATAATCTTACATTTAAACAAATAAGATAATCTTGGGTATCTTATAGATGATCAATTCCGGATTCAGAGTCAAGCTTTTGTTAACGCTAGACCTTTAAATAACTGGTAAAATGCTTAGAATCTTTGATCTACTGCTAGTTTGGATTACTACGTAGGTGAATCTTTAATTTTTAAGGATCGGAAGTTCCGTGAAAGCCAGAAGATTTAATTGGCTCCAGACTTAAAATATAGTAAATATATCAATATAGCGATAGTAGGATTCGGTGAATAACTCCATATTCGAATGCCCGACCGATGATTACATTTCGGTTATGTTAACGGTTATCATCGTATGCAACACTAAAAACTATATAAAGATTGCTTACAATTAGACAATTAGAACTACAAATAAAATGACGGAGCCACTAATATATTCAGTCGAGCTGCCCAATACAAGGAGACCTGGACAAACGGGGATTTATCGTAATGCGCTTCACACTGAATCTCTGACTGATTCATCAAGGTTTTATAATGTTCTCCTAATTCACCATATCATGTTCACCATATCATGTATGAAGAAAATTTATGTACAACCTATTATTGATAACCGAATTCTTTTTACAGTCCCGAAGTTAAAACTCTATATGACAATTTTCAATGTGGTAGGCTTAATAAAAATAAAAGTTTGAATTACTTGGAATTAGTCCCGCCATTTTCTTTACTGACTGTTATTTTTTATCTTTATAGGATTTAAAATATCAACTGACCGAAATTGTATTGCACATCGACCTTATAATAAGATATCTAAACGATATGGAGGTTATGTTTGGCAGACCTACAGACAAGTCGCTGAGCGTATGACCAACTTTGGTTCCGGACTTTTGCACTTGAGTGAAACCGTATGTTTGATGGTTTAAATAAATAACTTTAACATAGGTGTACCTAAGTGAAATAACTTTATTTTCTTTTCGCCTATAGGTTGTAAAGAATCCTAAGGTGAAGCAATGGTGTGTCGGAATCCATTCAAATAATAGGCCTGGTAAGAAAATAATGGCATAATTCACATTTTGTGAAACAAAAAAAAAAAAAATCCAACAATTTGATCAATGCTTTTTTAATTATTCTGACCAATGCTCTTTAATTACTAAGAATGGTTCATTACCAATCAGGTATTTACAATTTGCAATTATTAACTTTTTAACGGTTTTAACGTGTTTAACGTGTTTAACGCGTAAATGTGGAAATTGTATCCTAATAATTTAAAAAATTCAGGCGGCTATTGCTTATAATCTCATCACTGTTGCGATCTATGATACTTTTGGTCCACGTAAATAAATATATTTTTTCTCTATTCGACTATGATTATTTTGACTATGATTGTTTGAATATAATTATTGTTTTTTTTTTTTTTTTTTTTTATAGTGGCTGTTGAATATATCGTAAATCATTCTGAAGTTCCAATTGTGGTTGCTGGCGCTAATCGCATCCCTGAGCTTATTCGAATTGCGCCAAAGGTTCCTGTAATGAAAGTAATTATTTCAATGGATGAGTTTGACGACAGTGCCCCTGCGCCTGCGCCTATTGATTCAGTTACTACTGGAAAAATTTTAAAGGCGTGGGCACGTGATAATGGCATTTTATTATTGGACTTTAATGAGGTTGAAAAATTGGGCCAACAACATCCTCGTAGACATAATCCTCCTTCTCCGAGTGATCTTGCTTTTATTTGTTATACTTCAGGTACAACTGGTACTCCAAAGGGTGCTATGCTTACTCATTCAAATTGCATCGGTGTGAGAAACGGCTTCGATTTTGCCTGGGAGGTTTTTCCAAATGATGTATGTGTCTTATTTAGCATAATTGTATAATAATTGTATAACTTGTATAACTTGTATAATGTGACTTTTATTTATTCTTCTTTATCTATGTCCTTACATTCTTTTATTTTTCAGGTTCTTATTTCATATTTACCGGTAATTTCTTAAATTTTATTTATTCCTTTTTATTTATCTATTGATTAATTAATTAATTAAAAATTTTTTTATTTATGTCTTGATTGCTTTTATATTATACTTTTATATTATACTTTTAATTATACTTTTAATTATACTTTTATATTATACTTTTATATTATACTTTTATATTATACTTTTATATTATACTTTTAATTATACTTTTAATTATACTTTTATATTATACTTTTAATTATACTTTTAATTATACTTTTATATTATACTTTTAATTATACTTTTATATTATACTTTTAATTATACTTTTAATTATACTTTTATATTATACTTTTAACTATTCTTTTATATTATACTTTTATATTATACTTTTATATTATACTTTTAATTATACTTTTATATTATACTTTTATATTATACTTTTAATTATACTTTTATATTATACTTTTAATTATACTTTTATATTATACTTTTAATTATACTTTTATCTTATAGCTTGCTCACGTATTAGAACTTGTGGCTGAAATGCTAATGATTACCGGCGGTGCCAGTATCGGTTACTTCCGTGGTGATGTACTTAATCTTATTGACGACATTGCTGAACTTAAACCTACCGTTTTTCCTTCTGTTCCGCGTTTGCTTACGCGTGTGCATGCTAAACTTCAACAAAATACCGTGTATGCTCCTGGAATTAAAGGTGCATTATCACGTAGAGCTATTGCTGCAAAACTTCAAAATTTAGAGGATGGAAAAGGTTATACTCATGCCTTTTGGGATAGAATTATATTCAACAAGATAAAACAAGTTCTAGGTGGTCGTGTAAGAGTAATTCTTACAGGCTCTGCTCCTATAGGTCCTGAAATATTACAATTCTTGAGGGTTGCTTTTGCTTGTGACGTAGTTGAAGGTTAGTATGTTGGACAATAACTGACTTATTCCACGGTCCTTTATACGTTAATTAAAAGTTGTGTATTTCGTAAAGTTTAATTTATTGTTCACAACTTTTTTTGACAATATATTAATTAAGGTATAAGAACCTTTAAAAAACAAGATAAATAATCAAAAATGAAAATATAAATCAGAACCGTGGAATAAGATACTCTTTTATTCCGTATATGAGTGTATGGGTGTATGGGTGCATTAGTGTATGGGTGCATGAGTGTATGGGTGTATGGGCGCATGGGTGTATGGGTCATGAGTGTATGGTTGCATGAGTGTATGGGTGTGTGGGTTTATGGGTGTATGCGTTTATGGGTGTATGAGTGTATGGGTTTATGGGTTTATGGGACTTGTTCTTAAATTTATTCTTCATTTTAGGTTATGGACAAACTGAAGGTGTTGCTGTTGCGACTATTACCTTAAAGGGTGAGAATAAAGCTGGACATGTGGGAGGTCCTCTTTCATGGTAATTGTCTTCCGTTATTTGCTTATCTATATATGTTTATTAAATTGATTATATTTTTATTTGTTTTTATTTTTATTTTTATTTTTATTGTTTATTGTTTATTTTTATTTTTTATTTTTTAGTAATGAAATTAAGCTTGTAGATGTACCAGAGATGAATTATTATTCAACTGATAAACCTTATCCTCGCGGTGAACTTTGCTATCGCGGTCCAAATATCTTTGTTGGTTATTATAAAGATGATGCTAAAACAAAAGAAACAATTGATTCGGAAGGATGGCTTCATAGTGGTGATGTTGCATACGTTAATGAAAGAGGTGATTATTTTTTGTTGATAAAATTTTTAATCAAATAATAACGGTAATAATTATGGTATTAATATAATCGTGACTTTATATTTAATAGGTGCATTTGGTATAATTGATAGAAAAAAGAATATATTCAAGCTATCTCACGGTGAATACGTTGCCCCTGAAAAAGTAGGTTTATCAACGTAATTGTATAATAAACGGAATACCGTATATACATATATATATATATTTATTTATTTGTTTATTAATTATTCTCTTATTATTGATAAATAGCTCGAAAATGAATATGTGAATTCCAACTTGATACTTCAAATATTTGTCCATGGTGATTCTATTCGCAATTATCTTGTTGCTGTTGTTGTACCAGACCCTGAAACTTTTGTACCGTGGGCAAATGCATTGACCAACCAAAACGTTTCCTTGGGTGATGAAAAAGGATTAGAAATTCTTGTTAATGACAAAACTGTGAAAAGTGCTTTTTTGGAGCATATGAATGAGATTGCAAAACAATCGAAACTTAAAGGGTTAGTATTATTACATAGTACTATACATATGTATATATGTTTTTCATTTTATAAACTTATGCTTTCCTGCATTCTTTAGTTTTGAAATTGTTAAAGCCATTCATCTCTCCGGTGTTCCATTCTCAATTGAAAACAACCTTTTGACTCCAACGTGAGCATCTTTTTTTTTTTTTTTTACAATATTCCAATTTACTCTCATTTTTGATAATTAACATTTAAAAATTTTTTTTTAGTTTGAAACTTAAACGTCATGAAGCTCAAAAACATTTTCGTAACATTCTTGATAAATTATATGCAGAAACTGGAAATGAATCCATAATTAATAAGATTAATTCCAAATTGTAATTTATGAAATATATAGATTTAATATATATGTATCGTATGTAGTTTTATATAGTTATTTTATACATTTTATAATAAGAATCTAAAAATAAACAAAATTGATACGTATTGATTGGCTAAATTCTTGGCACAGCAAATATTGTATTTATCGTATTTATCGTCGAGTTAAATTTAAGTGTTAAATGTGTGATGATCGATAATTATCATCGTTGTTTGTTTGTTGTTATTATAAAGTTGAAAAACAATGTCTAATATTCTTGCCGTTGATTTCAAACAAACTGAGCGTATTGCTCTCAAAACTACTCTTAGAGATTATATTTCCTATTCCTATGATGAACATCCAGACATATACACTGACGATTTACGCATTCTTGACGAACTTAGGACTGATTGTTTGAATTTGGAGGTACACCAAAATGCACTATATCGGCTGCAAAAGTGGGTTACCTGACTTTTTTTTTTCTCTTTGATCTCACTGAAGAGAAAAACTTTGGATCCAAAACTTGTTCAAACGATTAAATCTTATCCTTCAGATATTATGGGCAACTAGTCTTCATTGGTGCTAAATTTCCAATTGACGTAGGTCAAAAAAAACGTCTTTAAATATTATCCAAATTTTGATTTTTTTTGACCTTTGTACGTCTTCATAGGTAGGCATAGAATTTCCTTGGTATTCAGCTTTTCCAAATAACGAAAAAAAGCCGGGTATGTTTTATAATACGCATTATGTTTATATGTAAAAGAATAATTTTTGTTGAAAATATTAAGTATATTTCGTATAATTCTTACAATTCTTTTTGTTTCATATTATTAGTTGCACATAAAAATTTTTACTATGAGAGAGCTTGTGTACTATTTAATATTGGTGCCATGTATAGCAAGCTCGGCATCTCGGAAAGCAGGTTAACTCCCGAAGGTGTCAAAAGGGCTTGTCAATATTTTCAAGTAATTTAGATATTCTAAATTTCGGTTTAAAAAATAATTGCTGAGAACCATTTGTGAAAACTATTTTTTTTTTGAAAATAATTTTTAAATTTAGAACGCGGCTGGTTGTTTCAAACATCTGGATAATGTAGTAGTACCAGAAATGAGAATACTGCCAACATCGGATATGTCATCTGCTGCTTTAAATGTTCTTATGAATATTATGTTGGCACAAGCTCAAGAATGTTTTTGGCAAAAAGCTGTATATGGTGAATAGCGTATAATCCTCGTTATTTTTATCAAAATTATTATTTTTTTTTTAATTATAATTCATATAATTCATTTCCAATTGACTTTCCAATTAAGAAAAATTAAAGGATGGAAATGTGGCAAAATTAGCAAGTCAGGTGTCTACATACTATGAGACAGCATTTGAATTAGCGACAAATAATCCAGAAGTTTCAAAATTAATAGGTCAAGTATGTTATGATTCTTCTTAAATGTGATGTGATGTGTTTTAGATTTTTTTTTTTTTTTTTTTTTTTTAAACCCTTTTTAAATAAATTTTAATTAATAAATTTGATCTGATTTATTAATCTAGAATTGGCTTACACATTTGCAAGTAAAATCATGGCATTTTGCCGCTGCTGCTAAATTTCGCAAATCTTGTGAATGCATTAGTCAAAATAAGTATGGTGAAGAAATTGCGAGGTTGCGAGTAGCTGAGGGGTACGTGAATCGAGCATTTGATCAACGTAAAAATTTAAGAGAAGCTGTAATAAAAGATTTAGAGGTCAGATCAATAAATTAACATTGTAAACATTTTTACACATCAAATTTATGAATAACTTCTAACGTTTAATATTATGATTTTTTAGTCATTACATACAGTTGTTACTTCAAATCTTAGCCGTGCTGTAAAAGATAATGATATTATATATTTAAACACTATTCCTTCAGCTTCATCATTACCTCAAATTGGTCGGGCAAGTCTGGCTAGTCCAGCACTTCCTCCAGAAGTCAATGATCCAATCTCCTTGATGAATGAAAGATCTATTTTGGGTCTTCCATTGTTTGTAAAACTCGTTCCTTTTGCTGTTCATCAGGCTCATAGTGTATATTCCGATCGTAAAGAAAGATTGGTAAAGGAAGAAATCTTATTTAAATTGAATGAGTTAACAAGTATCTGTAACAGGTTTGAATAAGTTATTAAAATTAAATTAGATGTGTATATAATTTAAAGAGCTAACAAATTCATTGATTTATAATTAAATTATTATTAGTACATTAAAATCCCTAAATTTATCTTCTTTATCGCTGGAAACAGATGATCAGATAATTCCACAATTAATATTGGCAAATTCACAAGATGTTCGCAATGAAGGCGGTGTAACAAGACTGAATGCAATGTTTGATAGCATACAAGATGCATCTCCAAATAATAATCAAATTTTAGATGAGGTTTATTGTTAATTTTCGACTGAATTATAAAAAAAAAGTTTTTTTTGAAAATTAATAATTAGTTCAATTTTGTTTTTGTAGGCATTAAATATTTTAGATCAAGAGGCCATTGAGGATGAAGAATGGGAAAAGAAATTTGGAGAAAGATGGACAAGAAAGAAATCTATTGTAGCTAATAAAGATTTGATAGATCAAGGGTTAAATCATCAACAAATTCTTCAACAGGCGTTCAAAGGTGACTTGGCAGTCAAAAATAAATTAGAACAATGGAGTCAACACATTGAATCATTAGGTTCTGATAGGGTGAGTATTTTTTATTATTTACTCTATTACTTCATTTGTTATTAATTAATTAATTATCATTAATAGGAAACTATTAAAAAAACCATTCAGTCAAGTTTCACTTTTGATACATCTGCACAATCAAATATTAAAAATCGGAACAATGAGTTACGGAATCTTATAAATGAAGCCCATGCTAATATTGGAGAACGTAATAAGACTATTGAAGAAATTAAAAAAGTTTCTAATCTAGATGATATTGGTATCTATATCAAATATTAAATATCAAATATCACATGAATTTAAAATAAAAATTTTTGCAGCAATTCTTAATATAATTTATTAAAACTTTAGGTCCTAAATTACTCAAAGAGGCTGCAAAAATTACTGCCAATGGTACTGCGATAAAAATCGAGCCGGCGCACTTTGAAGAACTGTTCAGTGAAGAGTTGAAAAAATATGATAAATATTTAGAGCTTGTGCAGCGTGAAACTGAAAATCAAGAAAAATTGTTGAGCAATATTGAGGTAAATAAAAATGGTTAAATATTGTCTTTTTTTTTTCTTTCAATGAATTCTTTTTTTTTTTTAAAGGAAAAAATCCACATTTTTACACTTTTTAGAGAAAATACCAAGAGTTAACAGAAGAACGTAATAGAGTAATGAATACTTTTGGAAGGTCAGAAACACTTGAGAAATTTAATACGGCGTATCAAAAATTCAAAGAAATATTATCAAACTTACAAGAAGGAATCAAAGTATATATTTATATATTTTATTTGGAATTTATAATCTTTTTAATCTTAACCAATTTTATACAATTTTATATTTAGTTTTATCGCAATTTTGAAACTACTTTGCGAGAATATAAAAAAAAGTGTCAAGAATTTGCAGCTTTTCGCCATAAGGAAGGATATGACATTGTCCTGTAAGTGCACCTTTAGTTAGGTTAAGTTTTTATAGATGTGCACGAATCTGATAACATTATTTCTTCAGTAAATTGACATCTAGTACCATTGATAAGACCTGGAACAAAGGTACACCTATAGTTTACTCGTCGCAGACCAATTCACAACAATCCTCTGGAATTTAGAACCGGATTGTAGTAAACCGGGTCACCCGTGTCAAAACGGTTCAACCTGGTCAAAAGTTTACAACTCGGGTCAAAACAGTTGAATATGTAACCTCTAAAAATCTATTATTACACAGAAAACATAAAATTTAACTCATTATTTATTGTATTGTGAATAAACACCCTTTTTTTCTTATTAATTTTATATAAATGTTCAACTCCACTAATCTGGATTTAAAAAAAAAAAGTCAAACTTTTGGAGGTTACTATACGGCTATTGCGAAAATTTTGTCAAAAATTTTCCTTTGTATAAACCTTCATTATTATATTTTCTGCTTAACTAATATGTAATACACTGAGGCGCGTACACTTATTTGCGCAAGTGATACAAATCCAAAAAAGGAAATTTTTATATGTAGATCGCAAGATCAGGTGCAATCCTTGTGTAACGTGAAATCGAAGGCTTTTTCAAAACATCGCCGGTAACTCTAAATTTTCCCTAAGAAATCACCTTTTACGTTCTAATAAAAAAAATTCCTGGCCAAATTTTACTATACAACGTTCTTTATACTAACCTCAATACTAATTGACTGTATTTTTTTTTAATATCAAAATCATATAAACAATGATGATCATTTCCATTTTGGCGGGGGGTAAATAGATGTATCCGTATAATTTCCCTTAACATTACTTAACATTGCATGTAACTACTATAAGATTAT
Source organism: Racocetra persica (assembly GCA_910592285.1). NCBI lineage: Eukaryota > Fungi > Glomeromycota > Glomeromycetes > Diversisporales > Gigasporaceae > Racocetra > Racocetra persica. Next base: position 1,363 of record CAJVQC010000674.1, on the reverse strand, counting down.
TGAGACTCGGTCCGAACCCGACTCAGGACTGAGTCGAGATTAAAACTCGACTCATGGAGTCGGACTTTTAACATCCCTGCTTATAACAGGAGGGACCGTCCCGAGTATGCCCCGAGTTTGCAGATCATTACACAAGTAATTCAATTGATTTAAAATTTTTTTTATACGTGTTACAATACTTTTTTCGGAAGCTCGGGTCATCTTTAAAGCAGACAAGTTCTCTAAGTAAACTTAAAGTTTTCGTGCTATACTTTAACAATATTGGTTGAATCATTCTGAATCATTCGACCTTCATAGTATAATTTACCTGCCGAAGTTATAAGTAAATTATAATCACTACATTAACAAAATCTAGCAAAAAAAACGTAAAAAAGCTTAAAATAACGATTAATGATGGTATTGTAGAAGGGAGAAATTAGTTTGTATTTTTTTTATTACATGTATCGCATAGAAATCTTTTAGAATATTGGAAGTATACGAATAATATTAATTAACCATACAATTTATTAATATTATCATTGTAGAAGCTTTTAGGATACGATGAAAAGTTTATATACATGCACGATATATATTAAAATCGCGGTTTTCTTATTAGAATAATGGTTGTGTAATGTAAGATAGTATAGTTTAAGATCTTAGAAATCTGAATAGATGTAGAATTAAACGTATTAGACGTAGAATTAGACATATATAGATGATTGAGATTTTGTTATAAATAGAAACGAATACTATTGAAAAATTATTTAAATTAGTCAATATATGCTTGCTTACCCAATAATAACTTTTGGTGGCATTTACTTTGAACTTTAACGAACTTTAACTATAAATTTTAATTAAATTTCGTTTCTTTTCAATTTATAAAAATTTAAAATTTCATTGGCTAATCAGCACGTGATACTTTTCGCATAATAAAAATTTACAATTTTGATTGGCTTAACCAATATGCATGATCGGGATCATCATTTCCTTATTTGGGGGATGGCTAAAGCCCGGTGCATTTATATGTTTTTGATTATTTAATTAAAATTAAGGTAAGGGTTGGTTAGGGGTTAAGGTTAGAATAAAGCTTATAGGTAAAATTGTCCTCCCGACATTTTTTATTAGTGCCCCGAGGTAGGTTTAGACTCTCGTTTCTCGTATTTTTTACGTTTTTCACTTTTTTTCTTTGTTTTTGTCTCGTCGGGCTGATCCGGGTAAATCACAATTTACGACTTGATTGGTTGTAAGTCACGTGAACGAACCTGGCTTTAGACGACCTCCTTATTTGGGACCGATTTACTTATTTGCAAATCACGTGCCAATAGTAAATATTCGTTTGTTGTTATTTTGCTTAGGGTTAAGGTTAGTATAAAGAACGTTGTAT
>CAJVQC010000673.1:0-12038 GCA_910592285.1 Racocetra persica | reverse complement strand
CCTTTTATAGCTTAATTTGGACGTCAATCATTTCCCAAAGTTCACAACTATGCAATTCACTTTAAGGGCCTAAATATAGTGATGTGATCCGTTTGAATCCGGATAATACGGATTACACAAAATCATATCCGTATCCGTACGGATTGATCTGCAATCCGCATACTCGAATAGTTAACACGTGAAACTATACGGATGATCGACAAACGATAGTTTGTGTAGTTCGAATAGTTGATCGACAATCCGCATAAACTGTAACGGTTGTACAGTATTAAATGTGCATAATACATAAAAGAAATCAAATTTTTTGTTTGTTCTCTTACTCAAAAATGCCTGACGAAAAAGATGACGGTAAGATTGTTTTCGCGGAATGTGAGAAGGCCCTGGAGACGGGTGACGCGGAGGAAATCTACTGGCTCGGCTACTGTTACGAGTTCGGAATTGATGTTGAGAAGGACGAGCGAAAGGCGTTTGAATGCTATCAAAAATCCGCCGCGATGAACCACCCATGCGCCGTGTATCAGGTTGGTTACTGTTACTTCCTTGGAGTAGGAGTTGAAATAGATAATCAAAAGGCGTTTGAACATTACCTGAGATCTGCCGAACTAAACGATTTCATGGGCATCTGGAAGACCGCCGTCTGCTATCGCTACGGGATTGGTACCGAAAAAAGTCAAGACAAATCTTATGAATGGGTCAAAAGAGATAGTTTTATATTTACTTCTCTTCTTGATCGTCGAAGTGATTATTTAAGATGTGTAAATTGTAATGAATTCTTCACGAATAAGTTATGGTGTCAGGCATGTATGCCGGATGTAATAACACGAGGATGGACAAGTGGAAATAAAGATGTCGATAATTGCATAAAAGGATATCAACTTAGAACTTGTGACTATGAGCTTGTAATTGAGTGGATTCCATTTGATAGGTTAGATAATATCAAAAAGATCGGTGAAGGAGGATTCGGCTCAGTATTTTCTGCAGCGTGGTTGGATGGTATACGAAAAATGAATGAAACTATAAAGTATTATGGCATTGAATACATAGAACGTGAATACATAAAAGAACGTGAATTATCTAGTACTGTTGCACTTAAAACATTGTGTTATACTCATGATTTCTTGAAAGAAGTAAGTTAAATTATAATTTATTGCATTTTATTAAACCAATTGAATCAATTTGCTTATATAAAATTTATAAAGTTTAAAATTCATTCTGAGATGTGTGTTAGGAAGAAGAATATGCTTAAAATATATGGATTAACTCGAAATTTAAAAACAAATGAGTATATGATGGTGTTTCAATATGCTAATTCTGGAAGTCTTTACGAGTATTTAAAGTTATATCGTCTTAATTGGAATACCAAAATAGATCTACTTAAAAATGTTTTAAATAATTTATATGATATTCATTCATCAGAATACATCCATGCGGACCTTCACAGTGGTAATATTTTATTACATAATGATAGTAATATGATATCTTACATTTCTGATCTTGGATTGACTAGAAGGCAAGATGAAAGTGATTGTGATGGTGTTTATGGAGTCATGCCTTACATAGCACCTGAAGTTCTAAGAGGTCAAAAGTTCACACAAGCAACTGACATCTACAGTTTTGGAGTAATAATGTGGGAAGTATCAGCTGGCCAAAGACCATTTGATGGTGAGCCATTTGACATTGAACTTGCAGTAAAAATTTGCAATGGATTGAGACCTGAATTCCCATCTGGGATACCTCGTTGGTATGTTGAGCTTTCCAAAAGTTGTATGGATGTAAACCCAAAAAACAGACCTACCATCGATGAAATTGTTTCCAAATTTAAACTTAAAATTTTATATGATGCCATAGCTCATTCCGACAATCATATGGATATTGTGCACTATTGGAATCAAAGTTGGGCTAACTATTTAAAGGAAAATTCTTACATAATTAGGTCCATTAACACGCGAAGGCATCCTAATAGTATGTACACGAGTAAGTTCATTAACACGCGAGAGATTGTAGCCAGACTGAAAGTCAGCCAAGAAGTCAAACCAAGTCGTGAATTTGATCTTGTCGATATTCCTTACTAAAGATGCTGATGAAATTAAATTGGAGTGATAAAAAATTTCACCACTATCGGTGCACTATAAAAAAATTTTTGTTTTATAAATGTGTTAATAAATGTGTTCTATTTGTATAAATTTTTGTGTAATAAATATCTAAAAAGGCACCATTTTGTTTGATTTTTGTCTTCATTTTTTATTAATAAAACATGTAATATTCCATATTAAAATTGTTTAAAGGTATAATTACTGTTTAAAAAATGCTTTTTTTTGTTTATTATTTATTGAAAAAATAATTTAAATATAATACTATATAATTGCCATCTAATATTTATTTAAAAATGTATACTTTTTATTTAATGCTTATTTAAAAAAATTTTTTTTTATTTAATATTTATTTAAAAAATATATATTTTTTATTTATTATTTATTTAAAAAATATACATATTTTATTTATAAATTAAATAACAATTTAAATGCTTTACATTTTTTAATTATTAATTTTTGTTTAAAGAACTATGCATTGATAATTAGTTGGTTTGGCAGTTGACAAGCATGTATTAGATAAGCATAATGGATATTTTAAACAAGCACGATAAATAGTAATTAGTTGATTTTGTTTTGAAATCAGGTACTTGATCTCAATACTTTAGGAGGTACGACAGATGTTCATTTAACTATATAAATAAGTAGATTTATTATGTGTTAATACTATCAATCTTTTAGTTTACAAAAAGTGAAATATTTATTAATATGCATTTATTTATCTATAGATGAAGTGATCCTTTTGCTTTTTGAAGTTTGTACCTTTTGCTTCTTATTTAAATTTGTATTTTCAGAGGTTTTAAGAGCTGTGTTGATAAATTCACAAGGTTTAGGAGTCGTGTTGGTAAGTTCACAGAGTTCAGGAGCTATTTTGATAAGTTCATATGGTTTAGGAGATGTGTTGGTAAGCAACTTTTCTTGCGATGAATTAATTAAAGGTTGGTCTATTTATAATGTAATTAAAATCTTATTAGAAGATTGTAGACCAATAGCTATTATTTAATAAATATTCTATATTAAAATATAATTATATAAATTACCTTCAGCACTAGCCATCATTGATAATTCAAAGTAGTTATCCTAGTTTGAATTCTTAGCATCAAATTGGGAATCTATAATTATAAAATTAATATGCTCATTTACATATTATAAAACAATAAAAATTAAAATAAAAAAGTAAAAAATTAAACAAATTAATTAATAATATATTTTATTAATAGGTCATCTATACTAAAAGCAATCCAAATTCATAGTTGTTATACTATATTTATTTATTATATTCATTTTTTTTTGTAATGCAAATATCATTACTTTGTCATTTTATCTCATCATGTTCTTTTTTACCTGCAATTAAACCATAAATAATAAATAAGCAATATGAAATAATAAAACTTATTAATATTAAAAAATATATGTTGCTGATTTATAAAATGGTACATCATCATTTTTATTGCCCAATTATTAATACAATCTGGAAAGTCTGAATTGTTGGCTTTATACTATTAATATCAAAGAAGATTAATATTAGTATCAAATTATAATCTTAAAATAAACAATCATATCTTCTTAACTAGTGACTATTTTTTAGTTGCACTTAATTTACAATACTCAGATGTATTGCAACCCCATAACTAAGTTACAAACTCACACATCATACTTTTAAAATAATTTTATTATTAGTTTTTTAAAATTCAAATAAAGTAACCATTAAAGAATATAAACCTATATAATAAATAAATTTTACTATCAAGTGATAGTATTTCTAATAATTTGTACTATTTTAAATTTGGAGGCTTCATGATTAGGAATTTTTTTGAAGATATTATTAGAAATTTTTTTGAAAGTCTTATCTAAAAGGTTATAAAAAAATTTTTAGTAATTATTAATTAAATATATATAAAAGAATATTATAGTGAAACTAATAAAGTGTATATAATATATAGGTATTATAGTAAAACCAATAAAGTATATATAAGATAAGTGGTATTATAGTGAAGATAGGTAAAGTAGTAACCTGCCACTTTACCTATTTTCACTATAATACCTCTTTATATATTATATATTTATCTAGTTGGTTTTACTTTCAGAATCATTTAATATAATGAAATACATTTGCTTTGAACTCTCATTATAACTTGTTCTATTCATTTCATAACTACCAGAGTTATCAAAAACAATAATAGTTTCATAACTTTTTTGCTTTTTTAAAAATTATTTATTATAATAATCAGAATCATTAGAGTCACTGGAAGCTCCAGCCAAGTTTTTTTTATATTATTTGTAAGGAACCTTATTGGTATTCATATCATTTGACAAATTGTTAGTTGTTTGGTAAGTACTTTTAGTTAAAACTTGAATATTATTAAAACTTTGTATAATTTCAGATCATTGAAGTTGGTGAAGTTTTTTATTTTCAGCTTTAAGAGTTTCTAATTAGTTTTTTAAAATAATAAATTTATTGTTACTAGTTTTCTTAATAAATAGTTTGTTATTATTTTTTGGATTAGCTTTTTTATTTGTTTGCTTGCCCTTTGATATAATAATCAATATGAAATAAATATATATATTTATATAGTAAAAGAAAGAGTAAATAATTTTTATCTTGGAATTTATTTCGTATTTAAATATTTCAGTACAACCAGACTTTAAAGATTTGTATAATATATAAGAAGAAATGCTTGCTCTATATTTCTTACAGTTTTATTGAAATTTGTATTAAAATTTATAATAGATAACAAATTGAATCTTATTAGTAAAAAAAGTGAAGCCTCTATTATAGAATTAGATATTGAGCTTACTGCTGATCATAATAATAAAGTGTATTGCAGATGTTATTTATATGTTAAAAAAGGTTATAGTAGTGCTTAGACTAGTAAAAAATACCTAAACTAGACATATGAAAGCTCAAATACCTACTATAATATATACAGAACTATCAAGTTCAGAACTATTAAACAGCAACAGTGGTAATAACCAAGTTAAAATTTAGTTAAGTTTTTTTTTTAAGGTTAACCTGCAGGTTTATTATATAAGCATGTTTATTAATAATAATAATAATTTTAAAATTATAGTAAACCAAAATCTGTTTATAATCAAGATTCATTTTTATTGATGTTAGATAATAATATTAGTGATAGCTATAATGATAATAATATTGATAGCTATAATAATAATAATAGTGATAGCTATAGCAATAATGATATGGAGGTGCTAGATCTTGATTCTGATAGTAATATAGAAGGAAATAGAATTTTACAAGAAAATAGTAGCAATTCAAAGGGTTTTTTTAACTGTAATAAGTCTTCAGTAATTCTAATTCTGAATATAATTACTCTTATGATACTCAGGATGGTATAATTTTTATTTTATTTATTTTTTATTTTTATTTATCATTTTTTTTATTTTTATTTATTTTTTTAAAATACTTTTAACTTTATTATATTAGATTTAAATATAGCGAATAATGGAGGAATTGGCTACTGCATTAAGATTATTTAAAGTGAAGATTCAATGCAATTTAACAGATGAAGCATTTCAACAAACTATAATTACAATTAATGCAGAACTAATTAGTTTATATGTAGTTAAAAAAAATGAAATCGCTTATGAATATTAGATCTGTATAGACAGATATGTGTTCTAACTCTTGCTGTGCATATACTGGAGATTATAAAAAATTAATCAAGTGTTCAATTTGTAAATCAGATCAGTACTATTATAACAAAACTAGGCAGTCATATCACAATTTGCATATTTTTCACTTGTACAATTTCTTATTATTCAATATAAAGATTATAATCATGCTACAGAACTATGATATAGAGCTAATTATATATCACAAAGATTATATACAAATAACTGCCAAATAGGTAATGTTTTTAATAGTATTTGATATAAAGAATTAGTACAAGATAAATACTTTCAAAATAAATATGATGTGGCATTATTGGCTTCAATTGATAGTTATCAAATATTTAGACAAAAAACTGATGATTGTTGGATAATATTAGTAATTAATGCAAATCTGGCATCTGAAAATTAGGTTAAAAAAGAGAATCTTCTAATTAGTTTAATTATACCTGGGCCAAAAGGGCCTAAAAATCTTAATTCATTTCTTTTCCCTATGGTAAGAGAATTACAAAAATTAGAAGATAAATATATTAAATTATTATTACAAATAATTAAGTTAATTTCACTAATTTTAATTAATTTATTAAGTTAATTTTACTAATTGTTAATTAAATTAATTTTACTAATTTTAATTATTAATTTTTAATTATTAGTGGGTATAAATTGCTATGATGTATTTAAAAAAATATATTTTACACTTTGTACTATAATAATTAGTTAGTCAGATAATACACTAGGGTTAATGAAATTAATGGGCCTTATCAAGCATAATAGTTATCAAGATTGTTGTTATTGTAATTTAAGAAGTGTCTATATAAATTATATCTACTATCCTACAACTTCACTTAAGAACTTGAATTCTACAAGATATCAAGCATCTAATTTACCAAATTAAATACATAAAGAATAAAGAAGAAGACTTAAAATAATTCAAAAAGCCAAGCCTGAAAAGATTAAAATGAATTTATTACTAATTTTAGTAATATTTAAGTTGCTATTAATAGGAATCAAAGTAGAATCTACTTTAATTTTTATTAAATAGAAATCAAAATCAAAGTAGATTCTACCTTGATTTCTATTAATAGCAGCATATTTTTAGTTCTACATATAAATTCTATTATATGGGATCTTTGTTAGGAAAATCACCCTTCAAGCTATTGTTATACAAGATTTTAATTAGAAAAATTATAATAAATCTATTTTTAGAAAAAAAAATTCCTAGCAAAGATCCCATATATTATAGTAACAAATACTAAATATATATATATCTAAATCAGTATTAGCTTGACCAGTCCAGTTTGACTATTGGACCAGACTATTTTGACTAATTTAACCAGTCTGGTCAAAGAATCTATACTGGTCAAATCGATCAAGTAGTATCTTTAAATATAATTTATTATATAAAATATATATATTATATTTATATAATAGACTTGACCAATTTGATTAGTTTGACTAATTAACCAATTTGACCAGACTAATTTAACTAGCAAATTTTTGGTTGACTACCAATTTGCCCAACACTAATCTAAATATATATAAATATATATAAATATATATATATATATTTTAATGCAAGTATTAACAATCCTAGTATTCTTTTTGATCTAACAACCATTAATTTTTCTAATTCATTTATTGTGAATATAATGCATTTATTCTATGAAAATATTACAAAGTATATATTTAAACATTGAACTGAAACATTCTTTTCAGATGCATTACAGAACAATAAGCTATATATAATAGTAAAAGTAGTTTGGTTAGATATTAGAAATAAGATGCATTTATTGTGCAAAGATTTATCATCAAATCTTGAAAGACCTTTATATAATATACTACTATATTACTGTGGCTATAAAGCTAAAGAATGGGCAATATAGATTATAATGTATTTACTTTCTTTACTTAAAGGATAACTACCATTAAAATATTATAATAGATAGTGCCTTTTTGTAAAGGCTGTATGACTATGCCAAAAAAAAGTTATATCAGCACATGATTTAAGTTATATCTATAAACTTTTATTAAAGTTTTATACTTATTATAAAAGGTAATTTTCTAGTACATATTTATTTTTTAAACTCAAAAAGACTACTACTCTAGTAATTTTTAAGTTAAAATTGAATTCACAAATTTGATTATTCTTATACTTAAAAGTTAAACTTGTGAATTCAATTTTAGTCTAAGAATTACTAGAGTAATAGTCTTTATAAATTTAAAAAAAAGCAATATAATAGCACTATATATGCTTACTTTATATTTTTACTTTATATTTTTACTTTATATTTAATTTTTTTCTATTTATTTTATTATACTTACCAAAAAGTATTACAAAAATTCAATCGAATGCATTACTACAATGAAAATATATATACATTATATGCTTCACATATTTTTGAGTATTCAGCAAAATGGTTTATACTAAACAACATAGAAGTTTCCAATTGAACATATTTGCAGCATGTTACTACTACTTGCAAGATCATGATTATATCTATATAAAAATATTATTAATAATATTTATACTATTAAACTCTTTAATCATTTACAATTCTATAAAAAAATTAACTAAAAAATATTTCTATTAAACAATAAAAAAGATTCAAACTATTTCATTTTCTTAGCAGATGAATATGAAGAAAAATTTCTCAGTTCTACAAAACAATGCATATTAAGCAATACAGAAATTAAAAAATAAAAGAGCATTATATAACAAATTATAATATAAAGGCCAATTAATTACAGGTTAGTATTTTCATTTAAAAAAAGTAAATAAAAAAAATAAATAAAAAATGAAAAAAAACAAAAAAATAAAGAAAAAAAATAAAGAAAAAAATAAATAACAATAAAAATAAATAAATAAACAAAAATAAAAATAAAAATAAAAAATAAATAAAAATTATTTGAATTAATTACTAATATAAAATATTTAGTCTTTTATATTACAAGTACAAAAATTTGGTCACTTATATACTAAACATAAAAATTGTATAAAATCTAGTTAGATTGTATGAAATTAAGACTAGTCATATATAAACTATTCAGTACTAGTACATATGATGTAATTTATTAAATAAAATATAAAGTGCTATCAAGAGAAAACTTGTTATTAAACTTATAAATTTTAAAAATCTAATTATAAGCTTTCTCTTGAAAGCACTTGTATATATATATATATATAATGAGCCTAGCATAACTACCAAAATTATTTATGCATAGATTTTAAATAAATTTATAATGCTAAGTAGCAATCATATTTTTGAGCATCAATTACATAAATGATTTAGATAGTTATACTAGAGAGGTTTGATATATATTTTAATGCTAATAATATTATAAATCTAATTTAGATTTATATAGAAATAGACAAATATGTGAATAATTGAAAATATAAACCAGTATTTGAAACAAAACCATCTTATAGTAATATTAAATACTATTTGATATACAAATTTAATAATAAAGATTGTATACTAGCTTGTATAAACTGGGCAACACTAGTTATTAAAGATTTTGTAAGAACAAAATATTTTTATCAGTTTTCTGGCTATAATTTTATAGATATAACAACAATTAATTATTGTATTGGATTTATTAAGGTAGATAATCTTTATTATATTATTATTAAAGAAGTAAATAATATACAGTATAAAGATTAAAAATCAAGTATAACATTATATTAAATTTTTATTTATAAAAAAAATTATTTCAGATTAAATAATTTTTTTTATATAGATATTGAAGTAAATAATTTAATGCTAAAATAGTTATATACAATATCTGGGTTTGATATATTTTACTAATTATAAAGACTTTAGATATAATATATGACTGTATTTGTATAAAAATTTAAAATATATATACACTTTGTGTAGTTAATTTTCTCTAAATACAAACTTTCTAAGTGCTATAAATGCAAGTTATTTTAAGCACAAAATTTTTGCTATAAGAGCAAGGAATTTTAAGCACAAAATTTTTGCTATAAGTGCAAGCTATTTTAAGCACAAAATGCTTGCTATAAGTGCAAACTATTTTAAGTATAAAATTCTTGTTATAAGTGCAAGCTATTTTAAATACAAAATTTTTATTATAAGTGCAAGCTATTTTAAGCACAAAATTTTTGTTATAAGTGCAAGCTATTTAAATACAAAATTTTTGCTACAATAGCAAGTTATTTTGTAGTTTAATAAAATTTTATTTATTATTTTATATTATTTTATTGAAATAAATTTTCAAAATACAATATTCTTTAAATATAGCAATTTTTAATAGTTTATTTTTAAAGAGAGTTTATTACCTGGAAGATTTAGATAATGACGGCTTTCTAATGCTTAATCTGAAGGCTTCTGAATCTTGCGAAGCTGTGCAAGCTAGGCATATAGTGACCGCTATAGAAGACACTTTTTTTGTAGTTTCATTTCCAACATTATTAACCTCCTATGAACCACAAACAACATCACTTCTATCAAACCTAACTGACCAACCTCTTATAAACTTAAACTATAACAATGAACTATTTTCAATTTCTGATCCACAACTTGAAACTATAACACAACAAACCAAAGAACTAAGCTCTATAAACTCTCTTACTTGTTATAACAAGTTCTTTCTTTATCATAAACTACTATTACTAGAGCATCCACAAACTATCCTCACTTTTCTTCAATATATCAAACATGACTTTCCCTCCTACTACTCATTAGATCTTATTAAAATTTCAATTTTAAACAACAAAGATCACAATAATAATTATACTGAGGCATATATCTATCTTCTACATGAGCCATTTCCAATTCCTAACCACTTCACTTCATTCTTCTCCTCTCTACTTCATTGGTTTAGCTATGTTCCTCTTAGGTCAAACCAACCTCCCTTTCCAATACCACTACCTAACTCAATCTACTATTTCCCAATCTCTTTTCTTCTTCTCAACCTCTCATATCAGATATATCAACTTCTTCTCTCTCTCTTTAACCCAATTATCTATCTATTTCTATCAAAATTGCCTTTCTAAATATTAATGGTCTTTGCCAATCAAACAAAAAACTTTTACTCTCTGAAATACTTAACAACAACTTCTTTGATATTTTAGGCCTCTCAGAAACACATGTATCCTCTAAAGAAGGAAACTTCTTTAAAAACCAAATCCCAAACTTTAACAGTTTCTGGAGCTCTTTCATATAACCATACCAGGCTGGTGTTGGTATTTTTATCCACCATCGAATTTCCAAATATATAGCACGTACTCATAACTATAAAGGCCATATTATTGGTCTAGATCTATATTTCAAAAACCAACCAATTCATCTACTCCAAATCTATATTCCTACTTATGAGATAAAACAACTTCGCAAAGAAATCCAAAAACAAATTATTCTGCTTATACAAAACTCAAATTACAAAGTTATAATTATAGGAGATCTTAACGGTGTTCCTAACTCAAGAATAGATTGCTTTCCTCCTAAAAAAACATCAATTCCTGAACTTCAACTTATAAAATATCTACAATGTCAACAATCTAAAGATATTTATTGTTTTTTTTTTCTCAATATATCAAACTTCACCTTTCAACACTCTAATATTAAGAGTAGAATTGACCAAATATGGACAAATCTCTCAATCACCAATATCGAATATACAGATATAATTCTAAACAACTAACTCGAATCTGACCATCATATTATCACTATCGAATTATCAATTATTCTAAACAAACCCAAATCTCAAAAACAGAAAAAAAACAAACTTTTTTTATAGAAAAACTGCTCTAAACAAGTCTTTGAAGAATATGCAACACAAACAACTCGAAACTTACAACATATCTTCTCAAAAATCAATCTTATATCTAATCAAAACCAACTTAACTTATACTAGAACAAAATCCATAAAGGCCTTATTAAAGCAGCTACTAAACATATTTTTTTTAAGAAAATCAATACAATTAAAGAAATTCAGAACAAACCTATTACAAAAAAATCTTTACTCTTTTATGGATACAAACAAATACAATATCTTAAAAACCACTTCTCCTCATCTAATCTAAACTCTCTTCTTCACAATTACTAATCGCAATACCCCGAAAACTCACTTCTATCCAACAACCCAACAATTTTACAAATCAAAAACAAATTCCTATTTATCAAAACAGCACTTAATCAAGAATACCAGCAAGATCTCTACAACGAGATTAAACAAAAAATAGAAAACTACAACAAAACCTTTCTTGAAACTCCAAAAATCTTCTACAAAAAAATATTAGAAAAATTTAACAACATTAATATTGACCAACTTCTTTTAGATAACTTTCTCCTAACT
>CAJVQC010000672.1:0-12049 GCA_910592285.1 Racocetra persica | reverse complement strand
TGAATATGAAAGAATTATATAAATGATGTGAAAATTTTTTAGAGATATTTATAGTGCACGTGAGAGTCATTTTTTTGAGCCCTAACTTGCCTATTAATAATTATTTGCTGTGTAACCTCTGTGGAAGCTATAATTTCAGCCATATGCATATTCTAAATCAAAAAGAAATAAGCACCATACAGTAGGTCTATAGCAAATACACGTGATCTAATTCCCTAAATCTACTAAATTATAGCATTAACATGTTTGTCATGCTGTGTCGTTAATGTTAGTGCTGTTCATTAGATGTGTCTATAAGCTATGTCGGTAGTTAGTAGCAGGCAATAACATGTAAAAATTGCAAGTCCCGTGATTGATCTGCAGTCAGTGTAACAAATAAAAAACAAACAGTTTTATCTGTATTTTTTTTTATGCCTCAACCTAAATTAGATTTAGACAACTTAGTAAATGCGATAGCATATTAAACAAAGCCGAAAACATATATATCGACTATCTATAAGTGCAATGCAAAGGAATCAGACGTTTAACGGATAGGGTTTTGACCCGTGAAAAATTATTCTAGTAGTTTATAAGTTACGATAATAATAATCAATCATCTGTTTATTAGTCGATTGACCATTTATTAATTGGCTTACAGTTTATCCGTTTAACCACTTATTGATTATTTAAACACGTTTAAATAGCTATGCATCGGAAATAAGTTTGTGAGGCTGCTTTTTTAAGCAAACTTATACATTTCTACTTAGAATAGAATCTGATTAGTAAACTTTATTTTATAAATATGAACAGTACATGCTATTTACCGTGCTCATATTTGTTTTCTTCAGCATAAGACACAAAACGATCATTAAACGATTACATGTTATACCCGACTTAAAAGTTATAAAACCAATATAAATTAATCATTTGTAATTATAAATTAATATAACTTTGATTCAATAAATTAAATAAATTGTTTTACATAGTTATGAATGTTTTGCTAATTTTTACGTTACACCAGATCGTGTCCAGTGACGGGTACTGTTTGGCTAAATCATTTTTTGCTGTGTAACAGATAGCTATAAGTTTGTGTAACGACAGACGCATGCGTTGATGATCAAAATTTTTAATATATAGATATATTGACACATCCGCCCTTTCTACTGCAAAGGCCCCATATACGTACGTATGTGTTGATCGATTTTTATATTACATACTTGTTTTATAATATGATCGAATTTTTTTAATAAATACATGTACAGTCAACCCTCTCTAAATGCATGATGTCGGGACCATAGTAAAAATTTTTAAAAATATGCATTTAGGGAGGTTATGCATTTAGGGAGGTAAAAATCTATAAGTATTATATTAGTTGGGCTCAAGAAAAGACATGCATTTAGGGAGGTTTTTCATATATATGCATTTAGGGAGGTTGCATTTAGGGAGGTCCGACTGTATATTTTAGATTAGTAACGGATTTGGAATTCTAGAAATAAACCTGTCGCACCATATGTAATTACCAGAATTGAACAGACCCACGCAGAATTAGCAAATGGTATGCAAGAACCACCATTAAGTACAAAATTAATTGAAAAAAATGTATATTAAATGAAATCGATTTAAATAGCTATAAATTAATTTTTTGTGAAGCATACAAGTTAGCTTGGAATAAGTTTAAAAAACATATCGATAGACATAATGCACTTCCTCTTTTTAGAGCAATTAGATGCTTTGACCCGAAATATATTCAATCACAAAATAGTAGGCATAACTTAGATAATTATAACGAAATTGATGAATTTGTATCACCCGCAAATAATTTAATTGATGAATGGGGAGTATATTGTGGTCTTCGAGAAATTTTTAATGAAAGTTTTGATTTAAATAACTATTGGATAGAAAAAAGCAACACATTATCTACTTTATCTAAAATAGCATTATTTTATATTTGGTTACCTGTTTCAGGTGTGGATGTAGAACGTAGTTTTTCTGCTTACAAAAATATTCTTAGTGACCGTAGATGTCTTTCAGAAAATTCTATTGTAATGTTAAATTTTTTATATTATAATTCAAATTAATAAATGTGTTTTACGAGAAAATAAAAGAAATATTAGTTATATTATTTTATCAAGTCTTTAGACTTTCAGTTTAGGATGCGGTCAAATTCAAAAGATGATATGTAATAAGGTATAATATATCTTGTCTGTTCAATCACGATAAGTTATTATACTGTATTAAATTTTAAAGTACTATTTATATGTCGCCGCAGAATTCGCAAATCTAACGGCAATCGCAGCAGAATTTGTCGGTTAAAGCAGCAGCCCCCTGGACACTCTAACCTCTGCTAATTTCTTTAGTTTCGCTTCAATTTCGTCTTTTTAAAATTAACGTTTTGATTGGCTGATCTACATGTGACACATTTCCAAATTTGGGACGGTCCTTCTTACCTCGAGTACATATTACCCGATTATCGAAAGAAAGCTCAATCCTTATCTTTTTTGTTTTCATTAGGACTTCGAGAGATTCCATGGGTTTCTTTCATCGGAAGATTTATCTTTTGTCAGGGATTTCGGAGGCTCAATCATTTCACTGGAGATCTCGACTGTCTTTCGCTTGTTTTAGGCTTTGCCCTTTACCATTACATAAAATTGTTTCTCAAAACAACTTTAGATTGGATCCAATATCTGTTAAAAGAATTACAACAATTATTAATAATGTAAAAGATGAAAAAGATCAAGATCTTATATATAAAGGACATCATGACCTTAAATCATTTCTTGCTCTCAAAGATGTTAATAAAAATACTCCAGTATATCGCGGTACTTTATATGAATATCAGACAATAGCATGCCTTAAAACGACACTTGGAATTGTCACAAGGCGAGTAGGTAAAGCTAACGATGGGGGAATAGATTTCCGAGGACAGTGGATATTACCGGATAAAAGACTATATATCGTTGGTCAATGCAAAGCCTTAGCCAAAAAATGTTCTCCAAACATAATTCGAGAGCTTGAAGGTGTAGTTTGTCAAGAAACTGAAGGAACATTATGCATTTTGTCATCAATGAATGGATTTACTGAAGGTGCTATTAAAAGATATATTGCATCACCCTTCCCTATTATGCTAATAACGGTTACAGATCATGGAAGAAAGTTAGGGAGTATTTCATGGAATAAAACAGCCGAAGAATACTTGAAAGGATTTCAAGTAACATTAAAATATGATCTTTTGAATTCAAAGCCTCTTGTTTTACATAATGGAAAACCTTTTATTTTTGATGAAGAATAACTCTAATTACCAACCTGGATGATTATTAAAAAATAATTTTTAAATGAAAGTGATAACTATGGTGCGTGCATCCGTATTATCGTTTACTATTTATTACATTTATTCGTTTTAAAAAAATTTTTTTTGTTTGGTTACAATTAGGAAACAACCAAAATAATAGACTTCATTACTGCCTAGCCTACAAGTATCTTACATGTCTTTCCATTGTAGCATTGCTGATAATCATGCATATCTTAATTATAAAGCTAAATATATAAAAAAAGGAAAATCAATAATATATATGCACGGGAGTGGAAATAATTAGTCAGTTCATAAATTTTGATTTTTTAACAATCATAATGCTGAGAGAGGTAAGAAACACTGAATTTCTTATTTGTAATTAATAATGGAATAAAATGACATGACTGAACCGCATTTTTCTTTATTAGAGAACTTAAACCATGGGATTACCTAGTTTATACTTACATTCACTGCACATATTTAAATTTATATATATAAAGTTTCCTGCATCTTTAATGCCCGTGTTTAATCACATGCACAAATATTATTGGTCAATTTGATATATTCGTTCCGTATAGAGTTCACTCTTTATAACAAATAACAGTCAGTTTGGTATAGAGAAAGGCAACTGCAGTCTTAAAAAATTATATAATTAAAAAAGAAAGAAAAAATATCATTCATCCTCTTGGTCAATTTAAATTTTATAGATGGGGCGGTCAATAGAAACCAAACAAATTATTTTTAGTAAATTTTTTTAAATTTGAATTAAAATATCTCAACAATTATTAATTCAAACTTGATAAAAATTTTTGTCTATAACATATAGAATTAAAATAAAAAAATTTTAATCAAGTTTGATTTAATAGTTGTTGAGATATTTTAATCTAAAGTTTAAAAAAAATTTACTTAGAAACAATTTTCTTGGTTTCTATTGACCACCTCCCATATTTTTTGTCAAATTATTTGTCAATGGAAGGTTCATTAATCCACGTCCAAGGCAAAAAAACTGCGCATAAACACCTTGTAGCAATTATTATTTTTAAATTATTCACAATTTATTGCAAAATTTCCAAATTAACTTTGAATATTATCATTTTTCAAGCTTGACCTGCCGGCCCTCATCATTTCATCGACCAGTAAAAAGTTACTCGCGATAACGGAACTAAAATGTCAATTTGTTAGAAATTATGATATCAACCTCCATTAATAAATGGAATTAAACATACCTTGAATGAATCATATGACGAACAACTCTATAATTATCCCAAATCCCTTCTAATACTGGATCTAGGATTTCTCCAGTATTTAAATCTATTCCAACTACATGTCCTGCTGCATATTCTTCCTATTGTTTTATAATAATCATAAATTATCTTAGCTATTATTGTACTCACAAAATTCAATAACACATCAAATAAAAAATATTAACCTGCAAATTAACAATAGTATCCTGTGCATCAAACCCTCCGTTTTGTGCTAAAACTTTTGGTATAATCAGCATTGAATCTGCAAAAGCCTGTACTCCCATCTTCGCTCGTCCTTTAACATTATCCTTGAATTTTGTTAAATGCGAACACAGTGCAACTTGAAATGCACCAGCTCCTGGTATTACACTATTGTCTTCAATTGCATTTTTTACGGCTCTTAATCCATCACGAACTGCGTCATTGATCTGTGCAATCGTATGCGCGTTAGGGCCTATTAATATAATTAACATAATTGTAATATTATCAATCGCATTTTAATCTTTTGCGTATTCTATCAACATTTATATAACAATTAATTACCCTTAATCAGTATTGTAACTGATTTAGGATTTTTAACCTCTTCAACAAATGTATATTTTTCTTCTCCAAGAATATGTTCATAAATAAGCCCTGCATGTCCGAGGACTTCAGGTGTTAAGTCGTCAACTGAATTTTGCGCGGTACCACCACAAATAAGTTGAAGTCTTTTTTTTTATTAATGAAAGAACCATTAACAATCAACCTATTTTAATATAATAACCCACATGAAACCGTATACTAACCTCTCCATATTTCTTCTTTTAGCACGCCTCAACGCCAAAATACCATTCTTACAAAGAATATCCAACGATAATGGATCAATTCCCTTTTGATTAATAACAACAAACCCTTTTTTGCTATCCCCGACAACTTGTTTCTTTAATTCGACAATCTTTTTGACTTTCTCATCTGTAAATTTTCTTTCTGATTCAACCAATTTCTCTCGTTGTTCAGCAGACGAATAGAAGAATCCGGAATTAATTTCACTAAAATAATCATTTTTATCATTGAAAAAAGTAATATAATTTTCAAGGCCCCGTTAAAGTTTAAGTGAATAGATAATAATTAACAATACCTTTTCTCATATTCCAAGGATACATTCAATGTTAGAATATATGCATCTTCAACGCGCTTTGGCATGTCAGGATGACGAGCGCCATGATCCAACACAAGTCCACGAATCAATCGCGAATCAACTCCTGTTTTATGTTGCATTTTCATAATTTCTACCATATGCAAGTCAATTGGTTCGTTATCGCGTTTAATAGTTAAAACTGCATCAACAACGGCTTCAGTTAACGTGTCCGCAAGCAAGGTATGGACTTTAGTGCGTAAAGAAGTACGAGCGACATTAACCAACAGTTCCCGATCAATGGGCCTTTCAACTTTAAATTTGTCTAAAAACTATTTTTAAAAATACTGTTAGCTGATCTGTTTTCAGACCACCATTTAAATGGGTTTAATCAATTGATTACCTCAAGCGCTTCATCTCTTGCCAGATCAAAACCCTCTGTAATAATTCTTGGATGCAGTCCTTCCGAGATATATCTTTCCGACTGTTTCATTAGTTCACCAACCAATAAAGCGATTGATGTTGTACCATCCCCAGTAATCTCATCTTGAGCGGTCGCAGCTCTTGCGATCATTGCAGCAGTAGGATTTTGTATTTGCTTAACAAACCCAAATTTTCGAGATTTGAATATTTAAATTAAATATAATGAGATTTCAAATTCCAATTGCTTATATTTACCATTTCGCTCAACAGTACTTTGCCATCCTTGGTGATCTTGATGCTACCAGCTCCATCAACTAACCTATATATATTGTGAATATCATAATTGCGATCTTCTTGAACCACCACAAAATGAAATTGGCGTGGCGTAAAACTTACATTTTAATCGTTCCTTTTGGGCCAAGATTTGATTTCAGCACTTCCTGTAAGCCAATAGCAGCTGTAATATTAAGTTGAAGGGCCTGCCCTCTTCGGGCAACTTCTGACTTTGGATTAATAAGTTGTACGGCAGCTGAAGAAGACCTACAAAAATTTAGCACATGCTTACAGTAAGAAATCTTTTTTATAATGATAGAAGCTATATTTCAAGGTATGTGTTCTCACATCTTGATAAAATTCGATATCGACTTCCTTAGTTTTACAAAACGCGAAAATATTTAACTAAAAGAATGGATCGAATAATATCGATATAAAGTTGGATGTTAGAATCATGTGATTATAAAAATTTTTTTGTGCTGCGGAGATAGTATAAGATTAACGTTTTATAGTAATGTCATTGGTGATTTCTGTTTATAGTCACGCGAGAGAGTCTTATATGCGAAGTTCTTCTTATTAAATATCCATTAAATTTAAACGCCATAAAAAATAATTCAAACTTCATTTTCATTATTATTACAGCCGTTCGAATATTTAATTGAGGCGGCAAAAACGTTAAAACTGCATCGCGAGCCGGTCATATTGGAGCATAATGAGCGTGGACCAAGAAGACTCATCTATGTGGGAGTTCATGCTCGAAGTCGTGTCTAAAGGGGCGGATAATGTCGTTCGGTGGCTTCCTGGGATCGAGGTAGTAGATATCGACGGACAACCTTTAGAACCACGCGAATATCAACCTACTTTATGGAATTTTTTATATTCTAATCATTTATATCTGGCAATCTTTGTGGTAAAAATGATCTCTTGTAATTTCGTTTTTCGTCCCTCATAACTTTTATAAATAACGTTTCTTCTCAATCTCGATCTATATGTCACAGAATGTTTTAAACAATAGAATAAACGCCATTGTCACCCCTCGTAACCCAAGACCTTTGCCAAAGACTACCCGTCTGTTCATTCGACTACCGTGTTTTTATCTAATGGCAAAGTCTTCACTTGTTCTTTTGTCGCGACTAGCGATAGGTGCTATGTGTTTACAACCGTATTTTTCACAATGGCTTTTAGATTACGGTGCTGGTTATACCGACCATCAAGCACTTTGGTTATGTTTAAAGGCATTATCTGCCGTATACGTCATGAAAGCTTTCCATTCAAGTCTTGAAAATAGAAGGCAAGAAATATATATATATATACTTTTTATTTTTAGTGAAATTATAATTCTTCATTATTATTACATATGATCTTAATTTATATTAAATTTAGTTTGCCAGGCAGGGAACAAAGCGCTACCCTATATGAATATGCCTTATTGTTTCATTACTTTTGTAATGTTTCACCAGGCCAGTCAAATACCGATTTGCTTCTTATAGCAATACTCGAAATTTTTGATATATTTCTTCTTGAGGTTCTATATCTTCACCCACGCGGAATCCAGTATCGACTCATACCTACTACTTTCATTGGTGTTGCAGGAATCAGTAAGTTGTAATTGATTTTAAAAAGTATTTGCAAACAGATTCAATCTCTAAAATTTAATTTTATCATTTGATACAGTTCACTATGCCTACGCTTTACTTTCTAAATCAGATACCTATCCAATGCTTCAAAGTTTTGCCCGTTTTCCAGAACTTGCTTTGATAGCTATTATTATAATTTGTGTTACTCTTCATGTAATTGCATATATCGTAACTGGTGGCAACGTTCGTCGAACTTTCTTCTTGGATGCTAGGTCTATGCCATCACTTCATGAGGACTATACAATGGCACTATATAGAATTGGTACTATTGTCATAGAAACTAGTCGTGTTGATGGATTTCGTAATGAATTGTCTCCAATAGCTGTTCCACTAGGTACGTTATTTGAACGTTCGAAAAAAAAGAAACCGCGATTATCTGTCGACAGTTCGAGCAAAAGAAAACCAACGTGCGGATACGATAACGAACAACAGGATACAAATGACCTTATTTCTACAGAATCTAATGGTGGTCCGCGTCGTGTAATTGTCTGGACAAATTTCGTATTTCAGATCATTCAAGTATTTGTAGAGGCTATAATGCGTATCATAAATTGGTTCAAATCATTTTATAATGGACGCCAACCAGCACCAAATAGCACACCGCAATATAACAGTAGTATTGATGGTGTCGATGACATTGATTGGGATGAGGAAATATATCAAAGATTTCTTTTTGAAGAATTCGACGAACGTGACGATGAAGATGATGACTTTACAAATGTAAAATATGAAGATTCTATAGATGATGATTCAGACCAAGATGAGGCTACCATTCCTGGCGATGAACTTCTACTATTAGGAAATGATTTAAGAGAGCATGAAGAACAGCAACCATCGACATCATTCGCTTCTACATCTACTGTTCTACCTACATCATCATCAGCTTCAACATCAAATATTTTGTCAACAATGCAATCTATTCTCACACATTTGATGTATTCCACACCTCTTACTCGTACACAATATCGACGGCTCACGCAGAACAGTATGTCATCCACGCCTGACGAGTCTGCCGCACTGTTGGCACTGATTCATGAAAGGCGAGTACCATGCGAGTTAACGTCCCAACCTATTACAGACCGTGTTTGTGTTGTTTGTCATGGGGAAGCTCGTCAATGCCTTCTTAAACCGTGCGGTTGTTTCGCGCTTTGCAATGAGGTTTGTTCAATTAATTCCTTTTTTATTAAAAAAAAAAAATTCAACTGTACTAAAATTACAATAATATTTTTCAGTGTCGTGAAACGATGGCCCAACGCAAATACAAGTAAGTTATTTATACAAAAATTAGATATTTTTGATGGTCAATTTTTTTTAAATTTCATTTTTTTTAGGACTTGCCCTTGTTGTCGTCGACCGGTTGAAGGATATTCTAGAGTTTATATTCCATAATGACATTCGAAAAAAAAAAAAAAGGAAAAAAAAAATTTAAAAATTAAAAAATTAAAAATTTAGATGGCTGTTTGTTTATACTACATATAGCACGCATGTTAAAAATATTTTTGGCAGTTAGTTTAGAACATTCGATCTTTTTTCCTTTCATGTGCTATGGCCGTAAATTCAGTTTCAGATGATTTCCCTAGTAAATAAGAAAATTATGTATGTGAGAATATCTGAAATTGGGTTTGATTATAGTAGAACTTCCAAGAATAAACAATTATCTTTTGTGCGGGAGCACATTCCCATTGATAATTTGTTAAACTTTTTATGGTATGGCCAAATTTTTATTTCAATGAATAAAAATTCGGCTTAGTCGACTGTGTAAATTTATAACGAATGGGTGATGGTGGGGGGAAACCAGGCTTCGATCATATAAATTTTATATGAGTGAAGTCTGGTTTTCCCTTGGCGTCACCCAAATAAATAATGTTTAGATCCCCTCCCGCAATATGTTTTATATATCACCAATCAATCAGAATGTTTGCGTACGTAGATAAATTTTTTTTTATTTTTATTGCTTAGGTAAGACAAGCACGGTTCTTTTGAGTATTTTCATCGTTAAACTAATACTTGTTTATAGGTCTGTGTTCATTTCATCCGTTAGAGTTTTAATTGGGATTGACTTGTTGGAGGTGGGGAACTTTTAGTGATTCTGGCCGATAATGAAAAAATCGGCAGAACGAATTATTATCGGCTTAACCAGTCGATCTTTTTTTTTCGACGTAAAACAATTAACATGGAATAAGAGCAAGGTTGAAGCAAATTTTTATTAATTTTTGAATTAAAATCGGCTAAATGACTAAGACGGCTAAGCCGATTAAGTCGATAAAATTATCGGCTTAGCCACGTCCGATAAATTATAATTGGCCAGGATCGCTAAATATGTGTTTAATCATTAATTTTAACATATTCGTCAGTTTATATGAATTCGGAGGGCGTTGCGAACAAAATGGGTTTCTAGGTAAGTCTCTATTCATGTTTTCTTGATTTTGTTCCGGGATCAGGTTGAAAAATGAATGGGTCATACGCATCATTATGGCGCAATGGTATGTTAACGAGTTTATCGTTTTTTTTTTTTTTTATTACTTTGGGAACATTACACAACGTTTATTCATACAATATAAAATACGGTGATGTTTCCGATTATATAGTTTATTAATAGTAGGATTAATTTTTGAGCCAACAGTCAACTAAGTTGACTTAGCTGTATTAAAATTATCGACTCACAGGTTTTACTAATGTCTTATGTAGCCGTATTGGTATCGATTCCAGACGCCCTTTCAATCTGTTTAATTATATCTGGTGGGGCATCATCTCCATAAACCTGTGAATTAAATACAGTGATTAATATTACAAAACAGTGTCGAATCTTTATAAGGACGCTTACTGATTTAATGAAATCGCAAAGATTTGCTTCTGGCATTTCAATTTTTGCTCTTGGTCCCCAGCGATATTCTACATGTTCCCTTTCTGGCGCTTGTGAAGAGCTATCAGCAAAGCCTGACTTCTGTTTATCCAAATATCCCTGTTTGACGAAATTCGCCAAAAGTTTTTCTGATTCAAACTTTGGATTGTTCTCAAGGTAAAGAGTACGAAAGTAATGTCTAAGTTGATCTAAATCATGATAAGAGTTGTATAACAAATAATATAAATACGTTAAATGACAGTAGTCGTATTTTATACTCACCGTCTGATAAGACGCGTCCATTTACATGGATTAAAGTAAGAATGACAGTGAGTAATCCCATAGTTTCTTGTTCACCATTTCGATCCCACTGTATCAAACTCGTGTCCCTTAATTTTTGTGGCAGTATATTTTGTAAAGCGTATGATTTTGAAGAAGATTTGTCCTTATTTGCACCACCTGTATTTTGAAATAATTTTTAGGTGCTAATAAACTAATTTTTTGTAAAAAGATGTCTTACCTCTACGCGTAGTTCCAGAACTCGTGACAGCTTTCTTTTCTTTAGCTGGCAATTCTACTAAATCCACTCCAAATATATCACGTAGACGCTCTCGAACTTTGTTCATCACTACCGTAAACGCTCTAGAGTGCTCATGTAAAACTAGAAAAAAAAGACACTGTTATCGTGATGAATCACGCGAAACATGAACTGTAAGTTTTAGTTAAATATACCCTTTCTTGTAATTTCATCACGCTTTAAAGGAACCTTGCGAAGTTCTGATGCCAAAGCAAGTCGGACAATATCTTTTACTTTTCGTTCGATCTCCTAATCGATCTATTAAATTAAAAATGGAGTAATAGTTCATAAAAAAAGAAATTAAGACACTTACTTCAGACGACAGCTTTTGAGCTGCTCTTTCTGCTTGGGATAGTACTTGACCAGAACCCTCATTCGAGGAATCATCGGAATGAGCCATTTGATAAAGGTAAATATTTTTGTGACAAACACGTATGTAGCTATATCACGCAGTTTTAGAGATAATTCTATATCACGTGAGCATGGGGGACATTCGAATCCGATGATTTCCGGTATGCGAAAATAAAATCTGTGCTGCAAAAGTTTCATTTTTGATAGGCGCAGATCATACCCTAAATTTAGATAGCGTTCTTGATGCATCATATCCCATAAAATTTAAAATTTTTCAAGAATTTGAGTAAAGATATCTAGATGGTCGCCCAACCTAATTC
>CAJVQC010000671.1:0-12049 GCA_910592285.1 Racocetra persica | reverse complement strand
TTTATATGACTAATATAAAATCTGAGTTGAACAGCTACGAAGAAAGACTTACAGAGGCTAAATTACATGAGGTTGTCAACATGTCAGCAGTTAATGAGGTAATGGCTTTAAATGAAGAGGATGATTTAGAATCATTTGAAAATACCAAACCTATCTATATACAAGAAGATTTGCTTATTACTGAGATAGTTGACTTGTCACAATATTACTCTGAGAATGAGCAAGAAATAGATATTGCAAATAATGATCATATAACTGAGTCTGAAAACTTTGATTATTTACCCAAAGATTTAATAAATCAACTCTTAGCCAACAGAATTATGGAAGATTAGTTATATCATTAAATATGGATTATGGTACGTATATATGTATATTTATAATTATTTTATTGCTATTTTTAAAATATTTTTATTTTACAAATACAGCTTAACTCGCTCTTTTAGCACAACTTTTGATAATATTTGAAACTGCTGCAAAGACAAAATTGAATTGATTTTGAATGCAAATTTGTCTGTTAAATAGTTTATATTGGCTTTTGCGCATCAAAAACTTTTATACATATTTCAGTATAACTAAAATGATTTTCTTAATTGTTATGAAGGGCACTATTTAGCATTTGAAATAAAAATAAAATCAGTTTGACTCTTTGGCAGCTTCAGTAAACTCAAATATATTAAATAATTGTGCTATATAAAATTGGTACTTACATATATTCTGGTTCATGTTTTATTACTTTATATCTTGTTTCTTTTGAAGCAAAGATCATTCATGAAGCTAATACATAAATTGTAAACAGAAAGCGTAAATATATTTTATTTTCCTGAAACACTAAATCCAAATCGAAATCTACAATATGCTATATATAAATACGACAAGCACTTATTATAGCATACGGTGGTTATTGCGATTTATGATATTTATTATGACCTATGATATTTATTACGACCTACGATATTTATTATGACTTACGTTATATATTACAACCCACGACAATACAACATATTGTACACAACAGGTTGCAATGGTAGTAATACAGTCATAATATAATTGAGGTAGCACTGCCACAAAAATGTCTGCACCTCTAGTCAATCATCAATAGTAAACATTTCATCATTTGTCAGACATCTTTATTTTATAATACTTTTTTTAGAAGCTCAGGTGCTTTAACCTTTTGATAAAGTAGACTTATCATTTTAAATAAACTTAATGCCTTTGATCTGCTCTACAACATATTCACTGAATCCATTTGAATCTACCAACTTTTATAGTATAACTTTCTTACCAAAGTTATAAGAAAATTCAAGTTATTACCTTGTCAAGATTATGTTTGTTATGCAAAAAATGGTAAAATAATTGAAATAATGATTTAGCAAAGGTAATGCAAGTGTGAGATATTAGTTTATGCAATATTTATTGTTATATTATACAAATAGTTTTTAAAAAAAAAAAAACTAAAGTTATATATAATTCATAATACACATAACTAGTTTGTTAATGATGATAGTAAATCAGTTAAAAATATATCTAAATCAATAAAAGCATGTTTTATCTATGTTGTAAAAATATCTAATGACATTTATCTTGAACTTTAAATATAAGTTTTAATAAATTTCTTTAATTTCGCTTCAATTTTATTAATTTTTATTATTTTAAAAATTTACGATTTGATTGGCTAATCTATATGTAACACATTTTCCATATTTGGAATGGTCCTACCTCGAATACAAGATTCACTATATTTGTAGAGATGCAGACATATCGTAATTAGTTATGATGTATTTTAAAACAGATAATTTTTATTGATTATGACAATATGTCTGCACCTATATATATTTAGTATAGCTATGCTATCTAACTATGTTGCTAAAAATATATTACTGACTTTTTGAATGTTATCTAATTGATTATAAGAAATCCATTCGATTACTCTTGCATAATACGCAGCATTAAGTTGAAATTCTTTAATGCAATAATCGATATTCCATTTCTATTCGCCTATCCTTGTATTGTTTTCTGAGGATCATATGTCAGACACCAAGCTGTGATGTGTTAAATAGGTTACAATTTGTACATTCTCCAAAACCCACAGATCTTTTAGAACCAAATTCATCAAATATTAACATATACTTATTTGTTGTAGTGCTTTGAGTTAGTCCATGAACTTAAGTCCATTATTCTTTAACAATATATAATCTGTAAACTTAAATATTTATAAATATAAAAAATATGAATTAAAATAAAGCTATATATGAGTGCCACCAAGAGAAAACCAGAAAATTTTATCTAATAAGATTTACAGGTTTCTCTTGACGCCACTCATACAATAGTCATAATACAGTACTATATAGTTAGTTATTAGATGCTTCGCATTCAATAAAATTACTTTTTTAGCATATCTAAAAATTTGGTGATGTGGTTAATATTTTAAGTACCTTGTTAATTTTTATATTTTGCATATCATTTTCCACCTAACCAGGTTTTAATGCGTTGTTGCATAATCTTAAAAAGAGTAATATAAACAATGATTACAAAAAATATTTAACACAAAAAATAAACAAACAAATAAAAACAAAGAATCAGTAAAAAAGATGAAGAAAAAATAATAAAATGAAAAAATGAAAAAAAGCAAGTAAAAAATGAAAATAAATAAAAAATAAAAAAAGAACAAAAGGCAGAAATTAAAAAGAAAAGGGGTTGGGAACCAAAAATACAAAGTAGAAATCAAACAACTATTGCTTCATGCTAGAAATTCGTGTGTCGTGACTTAGACAAACTCATGATTGACAAGTACTTCTGTTAAAAATATATATTGTTAGATAAAATGTATAATTTAAAAATTAACAAATCATAATTACATATTAAGTTTATGCTACCCACCAATAATTTAACACAGTTAATTGTTAAAATAAATATTGTTAGATATAGAAGATATGTAATTTAAAATCAAATAAAAAATTTAAACCCAAATACACTAAAGCATATACTTACCCACTAATAATTAAATAAAGAAAATGTATTGTAAGTTTGAAAATAGTATATTTTAAGATCATCAATAATAATCTTGAAAATTTATACTTACTCGCTAATAATTTGACTGAGGCATTTGTTAAAATATAATTATAAAATTAAATACAATAGAACTTATACTTACATGCTAATAATTTAACAAAATATTTGGTAAAATATTTATTGAATGCATATTTTAAAAATAATAATTTAAGATAATTATATTAAAAGAAATTTATTTATTTACCACCCAGAGTGAGATCTTACCACTTAGATTAACCAATAAATTTGCAATATCAGGTGTAACAAAATTTTCTTACAAAAATTTATGTATAACTTTTGTTAGACCTACCGCACAGCGTGCACACTGATCTGATTTTTTACATAATGAAAAATTAAATCACATGTATTTAATATCACATGATTCTATAAATAATCTTAAAATTATTTGTCACGCATAGTGCTAGATGCAGCGCTGTACGGCAAGATGCTAAAACATATTTTTTTAGGCAGAAAAAATCACCTGGGTGGTAAATAATTTTTTTTTAATAATAAATTTATACTTACCAACTAACAATTTGACAAGAGAAATATTTATTATAAAGTTATAATTAACATAGCATAAAAATCTAATGAAATTTTAGTAATTATATACTTACCGACTAATAGAAGAAAATATGCATTATAAATTTATAATTAGCATAACATTAAAATCATGTGAAATTTTAGAAACAAAATATAATAAAGTTTAGACTTACTCACTAATAATTTGATAGAATTATTTGTTAAATATTGCAAAATATATATTTAAGATCATAAATAATAATTTTAATAAATAAAGTTTATACTTACAAGCTAATAATTTGATTGAATTATTTGTTAAATATTGTAAAATATATATTTTGAAAAGCATAAATAATAATTTTAAAAAATAAAGTTCATACTTACTTGCTAATAATTTGATAGTATATGATAAAATATTTATCAGATACTCATTTGAAAAAATTATCAAAATAATTTAAAAATAGTGATTCTTATATTTACCAGCTAATATTTTTACAAAAGCATTTGATAAAATATGAATTGTTAGATATAAAAATGGATATTTTAAAATTATCAAATAGAAAGTTTATAAATAAATATAATAAAAACAATGCATACCAACTAGCAATTTGCAAAAAAAAATTTAGATTGTAAGAATGATTAATAATATAATTTAAAAATAAAGTAAAATTTTGGAAATATGTACTTACTCACTAATAATTCAATAAAAAATATATGAGATTATAAAAAGCATCTATCAAAAATTTATCAAAAATTTAGAAGAAATATAATAAAGCTTATACTAACGCGCTAATAATTCAATGAAAGAAATAATATTATAAAATCATCAATAATTTCATTCAAAATCACCAAATAGAAAATTTAGAACAATTGTGATAAAACATATAATTACGTGCTAATAAATTAATAGAAACATTTTTAAATATTTATTAGATGCATATTTTAAAAATTATAATAATTTGAAAAAAATAAAAACTATATATACATTCTAATAATTCAAAAAAAATGTATATTATAAAATTATAAATAACATTATTTAAAATTATCAAATGAAAACATTTAAAAACTAATAAAGTTTGGACATACTTGCTAATAAATTAATAAAAAAAACATGCATTATAAAGATATAAAAGATGTATCGTAATTTAAATTCAAATAAAAATTCCAAAAATATATAATAAAGCTTATGCATACCAACTGAAAATTGACAAAAGAAAATATATTTTATAAATGAATAATGTCAAAATTTAAACATTATCAAATAAAAATCTAAAAACAAATATAATAAAGCTTATACTTACGTGCTAATAATTTGACAATAATATTAAAATATTTATTGAATACATATTTTAAAAATAATAAAGCTTATACTTACAAGCTAATAATTTGGCAATAATTTTAAAATATTTATTGAATACATATTTTAAAAATAATAAAGCTTATACTTACCCACTAATAATTTAACAAACATATTAAAAATAATAATTTTAAGATAATTATATTTATACCCAGAGTGAGATCTTACTACTTAAATTAATCAATAAATTTGCAATTTCAGGCGTAACAAAATTTTCTTACAAAATTTATGTATAACTTTTGTTAGACCTACCGCACAGCATACACATTGATCTGATTTTTTAGATAATGAAAAATTAAATCACATGTATTTGATATCACATGATTCTATAAATGAGTGCCATCAAAAGAAAACCTGTCATCAGGATTTCAACTATATTTTATATTCAGTTTGTTTTTGACGGTATTCAAATAATATTATCTATATTATTTGTTACGCATTAGTACTAGATGCAGCACTGTACGGCAAGAAGTTAAAATACATTTTTTTAAGTTAAAAAAAATTCACCTGGGTGGTAAATAAATTTTTTAATAATAAATTTATACTTACCAACTAACAATTTGACAAGAGAAAAATATTTATTATAAAGTTACGACTAGCATAGTATAAAAATTAAGTGAAAATTTAGTAACTATATACTTACTGTCTAATAGAAGAAAATATGTATTATAAATTTATAAACAGTATTATTTAAAACACAGTAAAATTTTAGAGACAAATATAATAAAGTTTATACTCACCCTCTAATAATTTGACAGAAATATTTTTTAAATATTGTAAAATACATGTTTTGAAGATCATAAATGGTAATTTTAAAAAATAAAGTTAATACTTACTTGCTAATAATTTGATTAAATATTTGTTTAAATATTGAAAAATATATTTATCAAATAATCATTTTAAGAACTTGGGATTCTTATATTTACCAGCTAATAGTTTCACACAATATTTGTTAAAATATTGAATATATATTTTAAAAAATAATTTTAAAATAATTATATTTACCACCCAGAGTAAGGTCTTACCACTTAGATAAATCAATAAATTTGCAATACCGGGTGTAACAAAATTCTTACAAAACTTACATATAACTTTGTTAAACCTATCACACAGTATTGCACACAGATAATGAAAATTAAATCACATAAATTTGATATCACATGATTCTATAAATAATGTTCTCTACATTATTTGTCACGCATGGTATTGAATGCAACGCTGTATAGCAAGATGCTAAAATGCACTTTTTAAACAGAAATAAATTCACCTGGGTGGTAAATAAATTCTTTTAATAATGAAATTTATACTTACCAACTAACAATTTGACAAGAGAAAATATTTATTATAAAGTTATAATTAATATAACAT
This sequence comes from Racocetra persica, assembly GCA_910592285.1. Taxonomy (NCBI): domain Eukaryota; kingdom Fungi; phylum Glomeromycota; class Glomeromycetes; order Diversisporales; family Gigasporaceae; genus Racocetra; species Racocetra persica. The sequence goes on along the minus strand of CAJVQC010000671.1, from coordinate 5,754 downwards.
AAAAATCTAATGAAATTTTAGTAATTATATATTTACTTTCTAATAGAAGAAAATATGCGTTATAAATTTATAATTAGCATAACATTAAAATCATGTGAAATTTTAGAAACAAAATATAATAAAGTTTAGACTTACTTGCTAATAATTTGATAGAATTATTTGTTAATACATATTTTGAAATTATAAATAATAATTTTAAAAATTAAGTTTATACTTACGTGCTAATAATTTGATAGAAGCACATGATAAAATATTTATCAAATATATATTTTAAAAGATCCTCAAATAATAGTTTTAAAAACTTGTGATTCTTATACAGCATTTACCAGCTAATAGTTTACAAAAACATTTGTTAAAATATGAGTTGTTATATATAAAAATGGTTAATTTAAAATTATCAAATAGTAAGTTTATAAATAATTATAATAATCCTATACATACCAACTAGAATTTGCAAGAAAAATTTAGATTGTAGAAATAATTAATAATGCAATTTAAAAATAAAGTAAAATTTTGGAAATATGTACTTACTCCCTAATTATTCGATAAAAAAATGCATATAAGGTTATAAATAACATCCTTAAAATTTATCAAAAATTTAGAAAGAAATATAATAAAGCTTATACTTACAAGCTAATAATTCAATAAAGAAATAATATCATAAAATCATCAATAATTTTATTTAAAATTATCAAATAAGAAATTTAGAACAATTGTAATAAAATTTATAATGACTAGCTAATAAATTAATAAAAATGTTTTTAAATTTTTATTAGATTATATTAATAATAATTTGAAATAAATAAAGACTATACTTGCCTTCTAATAATTCAATCAAAGATGTATATTATAAAATTATAAATAACATTATTTAAAATCATCAAATGAAACTTTTAAAAACTAATAAAGTTTGGACTTACTGGCTAATAAATTAATAAAAAAATATGCATTATAAAAGTATAAAAGCATGTAACATAATTTAAAATCAAATAAAATTTTCAAAACATATAATAAAGCTTATGCATACCAACTAAAAATTGACAAGAGATATTTTATAAATTAATAATAACAAATTTAAAAATTATCAAATAAAAATTTAAAAACAAATATAATAAAGCTATACTTACTCGCTAATAATCCAATAGAAGATGTAGTTTATAAATTTATAATTAGGTTATTTAAAATCATCAAATAAAAATTTAAAAATAAATATACTAAAGTTTATACTTACGAGCTATTAATTCAATAAAAGATGTGCTTATAAAGTTATTTTAAAATTAAATAAAATTTTAAAACAAATATAATTAAGTAATTAAGATTATATTTACCCACTGATAATTTAATAAAAGAAATATGATTATAAATTTATAGATAACATAATATAAAATCCAATAAATTTTTTTAAAAAATATATATAATAAAGCCTATACTTACTCGCTAAATTTTGACGGAGGTATTTGTTAAAATATTTGTCAGAGAATTTTAAACAAATATAATATAGTTTATACTTACGGGCTAATAAATTGACAGAAGCATTTGTTAAAATGAATATTTTAAAAACTGTCAATAATAATTTTATAACAAATATAATATAGCTTATACTTACCGGCTAATGAGTTAATAAAATAAAAATATATTAATGATAAATGTAATAAGCATATACTCAATGAATAATTCAAAAATCAATAATAATTTAGAAATAAATATAATAAAGCTAATAATTCGATAGAAAAAAGTACAATATATTATATATATTATAAAGTTATATCATTTAAGAAGCAAATTTACTAAAGCTTATAATTCACTTGCTAATAGTTTAATAAAAGAAAAATACATTATAAAGTTATAAATAGCATAATTTAAAATCGGATAAAAGTTAAAAACAAATATAATAAAACTTTATACTTGTCCGCTAATAATTACAGAAGCATTTGTCAAAATATTCGTTAGGTAGAAATTATCAATTACTTTAAAATAAATATAATAAAGCTTATACTTAAAGCTTATACTTACACGCTATTAATTCAATAACAATTTTGAAACAATTATAGTAACCCATGCTTACCATCTAATAATTCAATAAAGACAAAGTCAAAAATGTGAATTAAGGTTACAAATTACAATTTGGGTACTATCAAATGATATTTTAGTACATAACAAAAACAATAAAGTACATACTGTCTAAGTATTCAATATAAAATGCGTTATATAAATGAGATGCATTAATTCAAAATTTTATATTATGTGTTTAAAAATAAGCTATTTCAAACAATAAATCAAATTAATTACCTATTCTGTAAGTGAGCAGGCGAAGCAGTTGTCAAGTAAGCATTTAAAATAACAATAATAAGAATTAAAAAGAAGTAATTTAATTTCATTGTGACAATTAATATTTGACTGAATGAATTATTGTTAGTGAAATTATAATTTAACACCTTTATCACCTTTATCGAGCTCAAGTTGTATTTATAATATATTTTTTGAAAAATACTTTTGTGAAACGAATGTCTAAGTGGATAATTTTCAGGGAGTAGTACTTTAGACCGCAATTGTAGGACAAGATAAAAACTTAAGATTTTATTAAACTAAACATTTGACATGTTCTATTCTCTAGAATTACAATCGTGCGGAACGTAACCGATCATCTCCAAGACTATTACCTAAAACAATTTACGTATTTAATTGGTGATTGCAAAAACTAGTTAAACTTATTAGTCGCACCTTCCGAAGGCCATCTGAAGCAATAAGATTAAAGCTTATATATAATTACTGAACTTAATGTAATATTAACAAGTTATGCGAGTATATACGAACATAAATGTAAAAGTAAGAAGCTAATTTAAAAAATCAATATTTGACTATACACTCATTTCCTTGAAAGCTATTTTCCATGTCGTTTACTCGACATCACAAAGGCGTCAATTTAGCATTTTATTAGTTGTGATACATATTGTCATTCAGTGTATGATAACGATTACTATTAGCTACCATTATCATATGATAACGGTTACTATTAACGGTTACTGTGATTATGCAATAATAATAACAGTTACTATTATCATAACTAGATAGCTGCGCGGCGTCATCGCGCAAAACCAGGAATGGAAAACCTAAAAAAATAAAAGTTAGTTATCAGCATGACTGCTGAATGTTTATTTAACTCTTCAAAAGATTGCTTTTTCGACAATCAAAACAATAAATATGGATTTATTTACGCTGATTTACCAGGAACGTAGTACAAAGTACGAAGTGCATGATTTACAGGCAACTGGCTGCATTTACTAATTCCCCCCAAGTTTCTATTGGTTGGGATTATTCGCACCAATTTAAAACGTGACACCTAAGTTAGGGTTTGGGGTTAGCGTTAGTGGACAACCTTACACTAAAATTTTGCAAGGAATTTTTTTTGTTAGTGCCCAAAAGGCGATTTCTTAGGCGAAGCGATTGTTGTTTTAATCTTCACGTTACACCTGATCTTGCATTCTGATTGGCCAGATCAGAAACTTGGGGGATTAGTAAATGCCAACTGGCTACCGTAAAGATTTACAAGTTTTTAACTTGTATTTATCTGATAAAAAGTTGTTGATCTAGGAATCAGAACATAACGATAACGATAAATACAATTATGAAAAAATCATGTTTGTATTACAAGATTTTAACTTTTTTAACAATTAATTTAGATAAAGCTGTGCTGTGCATTACTTTTAAAATTTAAAATGTACCGTTATCGATACGTATATGCTTTTCTACCTTCGGCAATTGATTTAAATAAAAAAGGATAGAACTGTTTATTAGCAGGTATCCCGATTTGTTCTTTAAGACCGATCCAGTATTAAAACCGATTTAATATTAAACTTTATTATATAATAATACGTTTACTACCTGAAATCTAGTTAGGGGTGGATTAGTTCGGTTTAGCAGAGGTGTTGTGTGGTCTGGTCTAAATTAGTGTACAACAGTCAGTTTTAAAATTAGTATGAAACTGAAAAAAAAAGATCTGCACTCAGTTTTAAGACCAGACCAGGCTATTCTGGAACTGTTTGGACAGGTTAATTATTAAGACTGTAGACTATCGACAGTGGAACAGGACAAGACCGAAATAGACCAGGCTGAACTTAGAAAGAGCTGTCAGCATCCCTACGGTTCAGCCTGCTCTGGCCTAGTCTTAATTTCCAGACAATTCTTAGCTATATACGGTCAACTCTCTGAACGGGACCTGGATAAACCGAACATTTAACAAACTCTGCGGGAACTGAACACAAAGCTTTAGACATTTGAGTGTTGCCAAAAGGAAAAGAGTACGTTATAAGTATAGAACCTTTCGTGCAACAAACTGCGGCGTGAAAGTTTAAGTTCTTTTGTCACATGTGCTATGAAGATAATTTTTTGAAATCCCGGTCCATTATGAAAAAGTTCTATATTTAGAATTACCTTTTCTTTTGGCGACACTCATTTATAAGTTTTATGATAAACCTTTTAAACTGGACATTTTGAAAATTTTTACGAAAAGTTCTGTATAAGTGTAGCTGACTAATTAAAACTTCAATCATTTAATTGTAAGTTGGAACCTAGACCGTATAATATCAAGAATTAAAATATAAATTTAGCCCATTAGTTTTAATTAATAATTGGGACCAATCGAGACTGGTCCCAAGATCTGAAGCTGAATGCTCATTGGACCGGCTAATCTTTACTTGATTTTCAAGGTCTAGTTCATCCCTATCACTAGTTTATAATGAAATCATGATATTATGAGCCAACCTCATTCGTGTTCAATACTCTAGAACATAATTTAAATCCTTGCATATCAGAGATTCATAATTTTTGACCGATTTATTTTCTATGTATGAGTATGCAGCATAATGATAATGACCGGATCGTGTCAAACTTTTCACGTTTATGGATTACATTACTGTATTCTTCTTTCCAATAACCTGTGTTATCTGCGCAGGGATCTTGGTCGAATTGCCGTGAAAAAAATTCTCGTATGAAGTTGTGTCAAACAACGATGTAACTCGAGTCACCGAGAGCCATCCTTCCGAGAGGACGAAGCTGGCTGATGTCGGTTATCATTCGGGTCGTTCTGATCGTACCGTGACCGCATGTACGATCGATAGCTCGTCGATCTACGTTCCTGGTTTCGGGCGACGGCGTCGCGCGGCTACCTTATTAATTAATTAACCAACTAATTAACCAACTAAAAAAATCGCTCGCATTTTGTGCTACCCTATTTGGTCAATTTTGCTATAGATTTGATGGGTTCGATTTTTTTGGGCATAATTAACATAACGATAATTTTCAACTTCTTTTGGCATCTGCTGGTGGTGCGGGAAAGAAGTCGTTGTATATAAGTTTTTTGCACTATGCTGTCCAAATAGTCAGTCCGAATAGCGTTGACCTCACATGAGCAGGGAAAAATCAATTTTTATTAAAAACGGTTGATTGTTGTGGGAACGATGGGATTGAAAAAATGGCTGTCGATGCTTATCTTTAATTCTGAAATCAGCATTTAAAAATGATTAACTTGCGTGTAACATTTGTTATTAAAAAATTAAAACTCCCCGCAAAACTCCCCACTCCCCTGCACATCCCGGCAAAACTCTTCCACACATCCGAGTAAAACTCCCCCGACACATTCCAAAAAAAAAAAACCCCCTTGTTATCGATATACAATATATCCGTCAAGTAATTATCTAAGTGTACAATACTGGTAATGATGAAAAATAACGATATCGGTGTTTTTTTATTAAAATT
>CAJVQC010000670.1:0-12051 GCA_910592285.1 Racocetra persica | reverse complement strand
CTATCATTAGATGCGTCTTGATGAGCTCTACAACTTTTGTTAGAAGCCCAAAGATGATTTACTTAGTAAGAAAAAAAAGTTTTTCTTGCATGAACGCCACATTTCCATCTTAAGAGATTTATATATAGAAACACATTGCGTTACACTAAGATAATTAATCAGTTCACTGGAGAATCATCAATTAAATTAACAACTACTTACCAGATTGCCTATAAAAATATACCTACAACACCTGCAAAATGTTTCTATAGCATCAACTAATATATTACAACTTTACAATTTATTTATACTACTAAATATAATAATACATTTACAGCACAAGTGATTTGTACTATATATCAACTCAATTTGGTAATTCTGAACATGCCTAACCCTGGTCTATACCTACCCAATATTCTGGCACAACAATTAACAAACTAATCAAATATTGCAAAAACCCTAGTTAAACAAAAACCTTTACAAACTATACAAACATATATGCAATTGAACAACTTACTAACTATACAAATACAGAGCTACTCTCCTAGTACCAGCTACCTTACAAAACTCAAAAATTATACCAGGATGACTATCCAAGTAGTTTCTGAAGATTCACAATATATTCTTGAAACCTACTATACTATATATTCTAACTGTTAGTCCTAATCTATTTACTATGAATAATACTATACCAGTATATACCAGCTAAATACTTGGAAAACTCCAAAATATACCAATTATAGGAAAAGTTTTCAAAACCAAGTACCAAAAAACAATATACAGATTATATACTGGTTACTCCTAGCATCAAATATCAATACTTCACCACTTACATGCTGTATTTTTTGTATACTAACAATAGCTACAAATATACATGAACAATACAGTATTATTCCTATACTACACTGTATTACAATTCAAGTTACATATTCAAAATACTTACGTACTAGCATTTCTGACTTAACTTCCAACTACCCTCTTTTTAATAATTCTAAAATACAAACAAAACTTCACAAAATTAAACCTGCTACTCCACATTGAACTATACGAATTACTGTTAACTCTAATCAGTATTCAAACAAGGATCTACCCAATTCCATTTAGATCACTTAGCACAAATCAATTCACAAGCCTCAAAGCTTTTGCTTCTATATATATACTATATATACCAATACAAATTTACCAAGCTTCTCCATATCATTTGCCTAGATACTCACTCTAACAAATATATAATTTACAGCAAGCATTACCTTCTGGCTATCCACAACTAGAGCATATCTTGTTAGAATAATCTTTATACTTACTATAGCACCATCAGACTGTCAAATTACAATCCTAACCCACACTCTACAACAGTCAACATAGTTAATACAGTTTACAAACTATACTCAACCTCAATATAAGACTACAAAAACAAAATATTTGCCACTTAAACAACTCATACACACTATCATTGCACAAAAAATATTACAATCAAATTTATGTTAATTGAGGCCAAGTTGAAACTTCCATTATTCCAATGTACAATACAGACTGCAACATCAGCACAACACAATAAAATTGAACTTACCCCTCATATACTTGATTATAATAATTTCTTCATAAGCTGGAATGGGACAATTATCAAACACAAGACCCGAAGATTTATTAGATATATACAAACTGCAAACAATATAGCCAGGTGGTATTCTCTAAACAGAGCCCAAACCTGAAACCAGATATGACAAAATACAGATTGGAAACTACTACATAACTTCATTAATTATGATAATAAGCCATATACCCGGTTTACACACCCTAAATTATCAAAAATTAAAAACTTCAAAATAAAATTTCTTTTAAATAAACTATCTACATTGTTAAACCTACACTTCTGTCATCCTAAAACTTACATCAATCCAACATGCAGAAGGTGCAATACTGAAATTGAAGATAATATACACTGGCTTATATGTAGCAAAAATCAGACCACAATATACCAGTTAATTCATCAAACCATCATCAAATTTCTAAATAAACAAAAGTTATACCAACAAGCAGTCACTGCGATTCTACAAAGGTTCTTTATAACATCCAACAATACTTTCTCTATAGCCACAATACAGGGCCTTGCCTCTTCTAATATTCAGAAGCTTTTTACCCCATCTAAGACCCACTACACTCAACTTTTACATAAGATCTCTAAGAACATATATGAAACAATCTGGCAAACACGATGTACTACAATACACAAGCAGGAGGTGATAACTAACCCACTTACGATATCACCTCCAGAACATCCACCCGCACTAAAACATAGTATATCAAGGTTCAACAGATGGGCAACCATCTTTCCAACTACTAACATATCCACATCTTACATTGCTACTATAAATCTAGATGAGGTCTGTTAGTCTACTCTAGTAGAGTTTTAGGCCAAGGATAAAGTAGTCCTAGCTGTAGGTTCCTGTAGTAATTTATGTAACTTATTCTACAAATGTAAAACATAAATTATTAAATAAAGACCGAGGCCAGGCCTTACTCTTAAAAAAAAAAAAATTTATATTAACAATATGTTAAAATTCTAAATTATTGCTACATTTACAGAAAATTTTTTTATTTACTATTAGTTAGCATATATATTAAAAGATATTAAAATCATCTTGAAAGCTTAAATTTTATTATATAGATCTCAGAAATAATCTAATCAAAGGGTTAAATATTTAAAACCTAGTAATAATTAATAAAAACTACAACAAAGTACTCTTGTACCAATAATTTGATTTGTAAAATACTTTATTTGTTGCTATTATCAAAGTAAAATAGACTTTATTTTATGAATCTAAAGTAAAATCTTGATATTTGTGTCAAGAAATTGTGATTTTTGGGTCTAATTTTATTTTATAAAAAATAAAATAAGACAAATATTTCTAGTATAAAACAAAAGTATATAACTCAAAAAACAAAACTTAGTTAAAGTTGAAATATTATTTGCTATTTGTTGAGTAAAGTAATTGAAAAAAAGTCACATCAATCTATATTGTACAAAAAATAATTATTAATAAATTATCAGGAAGGACATATTCTGTGACTAATAAATAAAGGATTAATATATTTGTTACATCCTATAACACGTGTATTTGTAATAGCCCAATTAGTATAACCAATAAAAGCAACTAAAAATCCGTGTAACCCAAATCCTAACTCTAACTACTATGAGGGTGTTACATGTCACAGGCTGTTACAAGAACATTTATTCTTAATGTAAATAAAATAATAGTTCTAACCAATATTTATATTAAAATATATTAATTGTATATAAAACTGCTTGATCCAGTTAACATCAATATAGGTTTATATATTTGTTTTTCGAATTTTATTGTTTTTTTTAGAATTGAATTTTTTACCGGGCAGATGGATTGATAATCACTGATCGTCAAAGACTTTACCGAAAGACTAAGCGAAAGAATTTGCAAGAAGAAATAATAAGCAATTAATCATTTAACTTGTACGAGCTGGACAAATTAAAATTTGATCAGTTGATTAATTAATAAAACCACTAAAAGAAGTAAGTAAAGCTTGTACATACAGATAGAGGAAATAACGCGACACTAAACAAGGAATGGATAAATATAAGCATGATTTAGAAACACTGGATAACTCTGATGTTAAATAGTTATATCTAGTAATCGGATTCAGATGCTTAAGTGGCTATCGGGTGTCATGTTCCAGCAATAGGCATTGGATCCATTAGTTAAGTCATGGCCCGAGTCATGGCTCAAGCTGTGGCTTAAACATCCATGGTTCGAGCTAGAACCATGGTTTTTAAGAGCCAGACCAATCCATACAAACCGTTAACAGCTCTAATAAATTATGCTCATCAATTGATCAATGATCGGCATCATATTATCGAAAATGAGAGAAGTGAATAGCTTAGAAGCTGTGGCTATAAAATGAAAACTCTTGTGGAAACTCAAACATACTACTATTGTTTTGTCAATAAAAGAGATGAGGTGCAAAACTTATGAAAACTTGGCCACTTCATGTTAAATTCAACTTAATACTTGTGTAAATCTTGAGAATAAATGCATAATAATAAAGTATGATGCTTTAGTACTAGAAGAAAGCAATATTATATTAAATCCATTGAGACTGTGATTATGAAGTTATTGCCGATGAAAGTAAATATCTAATGATAGTTGTATTATCACACCACTTGGTCATATTAACGTAATTATTAAAGGTCTTTGCACTGCTATGCAACTATAAAGCCTACCAACAAGATTATTAAATCCCGTATTTTTAAGTAAAAAATCTTTATAATTTACTTTGCTCTCGAATAACAATTAGAATTGATGAGGCTTTGCACTGTTAAAACAGTCGTAGAGCCTTTAATTTGTCAACTATTTGTCAACTAAAAAGTATTAATTTACAGTCTTTGAGCCACTAAGATATAATCATATAAATGATTGAGTCAAACCATAGCGAAAATGATGAAAAATATAATCACATGAAATACATTTGTCGCAAATATATAACTGGTTTCGTAATAATATTGGCTCGCAATAATTTTTGCTTCGTCACTTTGTTGATAAGCCATCAATGTTTGGAGTTTTAGAATTTTGGGATTTTAGCTTATATTTGGGATTTAGGCTTATATTTAGGATTTAGGCTTATATTTGCTTATATTTGGGATTTGGCAAATGTCCAAATCCCAGTTCCAAATTGCCATAAGTAATTTGGGACCCATCACTAATTCATAAACTTGCCAATCAATAAGTACTTATACTCAGGGATGTCACGGGACAGCCTTTGGACAAAGTTTGGACATCTTTGACATTTTTAAATATTAAAATTGCTCAAAATTTTATTAAGACAAACCATTTCAACTTTCTAAGTAAAAATGTTTAAAATTAAATAAAATATATAACTATGTTATTTTAAAATAATTTTTTTTAATTATTAAAGCTTAGATGAGCTTTGGACACTTGGACGTTTCGACGTCGGACATGCCAAAAAAGGCTTTGGACATCAAAAACGTACATCCCTGCTTATACTCACATTAGTGAATAAAATCAAATAGTATATATTTACGTTGTAAATGGAAACGGAATTTAAGTGGATTTGAAATTTCTTAGGATTTTTAGGGTTAGAGTGTAGGTTTACATAAAATAAATTCTACCCTAAAATTATATAGTTTTACTAAAAAAATTCCAATTCCGTTCCCAATTACAAACATCTATAAATCAGATAGATCTTCGCATGTAATTAAATAATAAATCTTCATTAATATTACTGCCTAGGTGACTCAGGCACCTGGGTTTGGATTTTCAAAATAGGTTCAATTACTAACACTAACCTAGGTTTACACTGGTTTACTAATTTTCTCCACCACTTCACTATCTGAGTATGTGCCATAAAATTGATTAAAAACAGATATTCTGAGATGTGAATAATTAGTAGAAAATGGTTGGGAAATTAGTAAACCTGATTCCACACCAACACTATTTAAACATCTACCTGACGAATTTTAATTTGACGCACAATATATGCATGATTATATTTTTTACTTAAGATATAGGTGATATACAATGTTTACTATCTCAACGATCTAAACTTTACTATATTTGCTCTATTACATATAAGTCAACATGACAATTATTTTCTCAAAAATTAAAATTAGAGCATCATGTTAACGGGTATTTAAATATGTACAGTACTTAACGTTTTAACAATAAAATGTTAAAGAGAAAAAATTTTAATAGTTTAACAATAAAATTTATTTAAATAAAAAACCTTGAGCTTATTTTACATAAATAATTATGCATTAACGCATAGATAAACGTTTCTAAAAGAAAATATGATTTCAGGCTTGGAATTTTCAAGGCTGAGTTATTTAATTATAAGTTCAAAAGCCTGAAGTCTAATTTTCTTTTAATAACACTCGAATACAAACGAAAGGCTATCGTTTTGTTTACTGCTTTGTACATTTATATAAGCCACATGGGATACTTAATAGCCACACGCAAAACATTTTTATTCTTCAGTTTTTCCAAATTTAATCTTCACCGAGAGTTTTGACTTTCGCCAGATATTTCGCCTTTCTCCGGGTTTAGGTTTCATCTTTCGCCACTTGTGCAAAATGGTTTCGCCTAACAACTATAATTCAATATTTTACACTGCGTTCCTTTGCATAACAATTATTTTGACCTTTGCAACTGTCAGTTATGCATGGTCTAGCGGTTCAGGCACATGTACTGCAGATAAAGCAACTATCGAAGGTGTGAAGAAATCTCCTATGGGATTAGAGAGTGACTTAGGCTACGAAATTACCTCTGACAATACCTACGTTCCAAATGGTCCTGCGATGCAAATTTCACTTACTGGACCAACAAATTTCAAAGGCCTCTTACTTTATGTTGCAGATTCTTCAGATAACCATGTTGGCCAGTGGGATGTTCCATCTGGCTACAAATTAAAAAATTGTACCGGTGATCCAAAAGGAACTCTTACTCATAGCTGTGTGTGATTTTCTTTATTTATATATATTTATTCAAACGTAATAGCTTATTTATTTTACTTATTTCATATACAGCTGCTAAAGAAAAACCAGGCAATTCTAAATTTCTGTGGACTCCCCCTTCGAGTGATGTCGGTCCACTCATTATCTATTGTGTAGTTGTTGTTAGTTCTGAAACCGGCTTCCAAATTATACAATCGCCTCAACCAATTATAGCTAACTTAAAAACACTTGTAAGTAAGTCTGATACTACATCTAAGCATGACGATGGTGTCACATCTAAGTCTGACCATGGTACCACATCTAAGCCTGACCATGGTACCACATCTAAGTCTGACCATGGTCCTGTTCCTCCCCCTTCCAAAGGTCCAGCTCCCCCTTCCAAAGGTCCAACTCCCCCTTCCAAAGGTCCAACTAGTACCAGTGACGCCAATTCATTCAAGTCTTGGTTTTTAATAGAATTAAGTTTATTTGTTCCTTTGATAGTTTCAATGTTGATACAACTTTAATACAACTTTAATGAAGTCAAATAAATTGATTAGTTAAATAAAATTTTATAGGCTAAATTTTGATAACGACTTTTAGTTAATTTATTATATAATGTATAAATCGTATTATTTTGGTTATTATCAGGTTAATTTATGCTTTAAAACTCGTTTTAATATTGCTACAAAGCACTCACATAAAACTGAAATCTATAATTGATTATCGGTTAAATATATATATATATATTTGGTTTACATCGGTTATGAAAATTTTCTCAGAAAGCATCTTTATTCAATATTCGCTATGATTTCACTAAGAAAATTTAGTATGGTTTTTATTACAGCTTGCAAAAAAACGACTGTGATTTTTGTGATGATGATAATGGAATATTCCAGTAAATCTAAAATATAATACCTATCGATCATATTTTTCAGTCAGAAACGACAATATTTATTCAAAATCTTTAAATCAGCGAAAAAATCAAAATATCTGTTGATTCACATCATAATTTGCAATCACACCTTTTTGCAAACTGCAATAAACTTAAACCTGCCTAATCGACTATAACACTTTGCAAAAAAAAGACATAATTTTTGTGATAATTATCATGAAGACTTCTAAAATTCTAAGTAACCCATGATTGTTGTGATGATTCTAAATTTTCATTTAATCATATGTATTTTGTCGTAAATGGGAACAAAATTTAGTTGATTCGAAAATTTTAAGGTTAGAATTAAAGAATTTTTTAATAAGTTATTCTATTCCAACTCCTCGAATATTTCAAGTACCTAATTCTTAAATTTTAAATTGTCCCATAAATCGACCGGTTTAGTATACAAATTTTCACTCTAAAATTTTTGGAAATTGAGCTCCAAAAAAAGTTTTTTTCAATACAAACTCTATTCTATTCTAATTGATTACAATGACTTCCAAAGATCCGAGTCACATTGCACACTCCACAGCTAGGGCGTGGAACATTTAATATAAACTGAACAAAAGGAAAATTCTATAAGACTTTGAATTATGCTATGTAACCTGAACTTTTAAGCAGCTATATCTCTATAACATCGTCTCAGAAACCAATTATGTAAAATTGGTCATGAAAGAATCTCTGATCAACTTTAACGTTATATTATAAAAAAGCTGTACGTGAAGAGCCTTTATAAGTGTCACGTGCAGGCCTCACTTTTACTTTGGATAAAAAAACAAGTCTTATTACGATAATTAATTTTTGGAATATTGTTAAAGAAATTTTACGAAATGAGAATTTTATAGTAGCTAACATGTAATACGTCTTTATTTTAGCTTCGAAAATAGCGGGTAAGGTTTAATAAAAATTTAGAGTAAATTGACAAAAATGGATTAAAAAATTCTAGCGTCCAAACTTGATGCTGGACAGTTTAAAGGATAAAATTTTTGTTGGGAAATTTAGAGTTTAGATGTAAGAAATAGTAGCCAATTAGTTATAATTTTCAATGAAAAATAAATGCCTTCAATTATCTTTTAACATCAAACCAATTATTATAGCAACTATTATAATCTCCTAATCATCTGAATTTTTAGTATTATTTAATGCTTTAAGCTCACCCATTTCATCATCAAATTTTCTGAAAGGATCGTTTTGAAAGAAAAAGAAGTTCATGATAGAAAATTATTGTTTTCTTAGAGTATCGCAGCGGTTTATTAAATACTCAAAATTTATAAAGTAGACCCTTCTTTGATATATAAAGAATCTAAAAATGATTAAATTTGGTGTTTAGATAAAGGTCAAATTCCTCAAATACTCCGCGATGCAATTGATTGATTGATTGCTCGTTCATATTTTCATTTTTTTTTTTTTTTTTTAGAATTGAATAATGTACATATTAAATTTACCAGGTAGTTGTACTATTTATGTTTTAAAATCTGGTAAAATTCTTTATTTATGGCACAAAAAATTGAATTAATTAATCAGTTATTGAAATATAGCAGCATGACGTTCAATCCTATGTAACTAACTATAATTCCGAATTGTTGAAGTTTTATATTTTAAAATGCCAATTCATTTAAAAATGCTAATTATTAATTTGGCTGAGATTTTTAATTGCTGCTAATGCTAATCATACACACTTAAGCTCTTCAATTTTTACATTAAATCTTATATCACTTTAAATACCTAAAGTAGCACCTCTAAACTAGCTACTTCATATATAGTTACATAGCTATTCTAGATACAACATAGATTTCTTGTTTTTTTCTTTTTGAATTTGCATGCTGAAACTACGCATAAAGTTTTCGCTCACCTATTGGTTCATATTTTTATAAGAGCGTTTGATAATTACTTTGTTTAACAACTTTCAATTAAGTAAAGATCATCAAATGTATTTGAAATTTTAATACCCAATTTGTCCTTTATGTTTATCCTCAATGAATTTTAAATAAACATTCAGGTGAGATGTTATCATGAACGAAAAGAAGGAATTTGAATGGTATTTGAAATCTGCAGAAGGTGGTAATTCTGGTGGACAATGTAATGCTGGATACTGTTACGAAAATGGTATAGGAACTACTAAAGATGAAAATAAGGCATTTGAGTGGTATTTGAAATCTGCTGAAGGAGGTGATTCTCAAGGACAATATAATCTTGGATTATGCTACGAATATGGCATAGGTACTACTAAAGATGAAAATAAGGCATTTGAGTGGTATTTGAAATCTGCTGAAGGTGGTAATTCTGATGGACAATGTAATGTCGGTTACTATTACAGAAATGGTATAGGAACTGCTAAAAATGAAAATAAGGCATTTGAGTGGTATTTGAAATCTGCTGAAGGCGGTGATTCTCGAGGACATATAATCTTGGATGGTGCTACTAAAATTGCATAGGCGTTGCTAAAGATAAAGATAAGGCATTTGAATGTATTTGAAATCTGCAGAAGGTGGTAATTCTGGTGGACAATGTAATGCTGGACACTGTTACGAAAATGGTATAGGAACTACTAAAGATGAAAATAAGGCATTTGAGTGGTATTTGAAATCTGCTGAAAGCGGTAATTTTCAAGGACAAAATAATCTTGGATTATGCTACAAAAATGGCATAGGTACTACGAAAGATGAAAATAAGGCATTTGAATGGTATTTGAAATCTGCAGAAGGTGGTAATTCTGATGGCCAATGTAATGTCGGAAATTGTTATAGAAATGGTATAGGAACTACTAAAGATGAAAATAAGGCATTTGAGTGGTATTTGAAATCTGCAGAAGGTGGTAATTCTGGTGGTCAATGCGGTATTGGATTATGCTACCACTATGGCATAGGTACAAACAAAAACGAAGATCAGGCACTTGAGTGGTATTTGAAATCAGCCGAATATGACAATTCTGCTGCACAATATAATCTTGGTCGTCTCTACACCGAGAGTACAGGCACAAATAAGGATGAAAAGAAAGCATTTGAATGGTATTTAAAATCTGCAGTAAGTGGTAATTCTGCTGCGCAATACGAACTTGGATTATGATATCGAAATGGTATTGGAACATTAGCTAATCAACAAAAAGCTATCGAATGGTTGCAAAAAGCAAAAAGCAATAGCTACCGAAGGATAATTAATTATGAAATTCATGATAATGTTCTGAAAGAATTACTGCTTAAAAATAATGTATTGTGGATTTCATATAATGAATTAAAATATACACAAAAGATAGGAAAGGGTGGATTTGCAACAGTATGTTCTGGTACATAGAGGCATTTAATCACAGATAATAACTATTTAATGGAAATTGTTGCGCTTAAACTATTTCATGGACCAAACAATAGTTATGAAGAACTTTTGAAAGAGGTAAATATATGATATTTAATGCTTATTAAATTTTCATTGAACCTTTTTATTGACAATTAATTTAATTTGCAAATTAAATATGTATTCTAATATTGGATCTAAAAACCCTACATTTCTGCAATGTTATGGAATGTCAAAAGATGAAGATACTGGTGATTATATCTTAGTTATGCAATATGCAAAAATGGGATCTTTACGTAAAAATCCCAACGTAATTATAAAAATGGAATGGAATAAAAAGTTGGATTTATTATCTCAAATTGCAAATGATCTTCAATTAATTCATTCTCATGAAATTATTCATTGCGATTTACATAGTGACAATATATTTCAAGATAGTTTACATAGTGCTTATATTGGTGATTTAGGATTTGCAAAATCAATTAACAAAACATTGAACTCAGAATTGGGAAAAATTTATGGAGCTTTGCCATACATAGCACCTGAAGTTTTACGTAAAAAATCATTCATAAAAGCATCAGATATTTATTCTTTTGAATGATTATGTGGGAAATTTCTTCTGGAAAAGTTGCATTTTCTGATCATTCTGAGCATGATGATTTAGGATTAACTATGGAAATTTGTGAGGGATTAAGGCCTGAAATTCTTAAGGGTACACCAACATGTTATGAAACTATGTTAATGAGGTGCTGGAATCAAGATCCAAAAGAACGTCCATCAGCTTTAGAAATTTATGAAACTATTACGAGCTGGAAAAATATCCTAACATTTTATCCGAGTTTTTAAATTTTGAAATTGATTCTGTAATAGAAGATAATGCATCTATCATTACTGTTGATAGCAATTTGATTCGTTTTAGTAAAGTAATTGATTATATTATTTAATAATTGCATAGTCATAATTATGAGTAAATTTATTTTAGATAATAATATTTACGTTAGAGATGGGAAATCACTTATTGGTAAGATTAGAATTAACTTCAATTGCTAATAATTTAGCTATATTCTTTTTACATACGTATCATACCTAGTATTTATGTAATTAGGATTAGGATTAAATAAATTATTCATTATCATTATGTATACTGAGTTCTAAATTTATTATTATTTGTTTGCACATGCAGGCGGATTTTTTCGATTTGGTGATTATTAAAAATTAGTGATAATGTTGTGCCTCAGATCGACTCTTGCCTCAGGTGATAACTGAGGCACCTCAGATGTCGATCGTCATATGATGCGTAACCTGTCGATCGATTACTTGAGGTGCCTCTGTTGTCACCTGAGGCAATATAATCATCATCTCATCATCA
>CAJVQC010000669.1:0-12052 GCA_910592285.1 Racocetra persica | reverse complement strand
ATATGTATAAGACTAGTAATACCAGTCTAAAAAATTTCGCACATCATGTGATCTTATAAAAATTTTTCACTAAAAAAGGGTTCGCGATTAGTTTAGGGCTAGGGTCTTGCTAATAGGTCGTAGGCCGGCTTAGAGGGTTATAGCTATAGCAAAATTTCGCAAGGAAAACTTTTTGTTAGTGCACAGTAGGCAGTTTCATAGACTAAATTTTGAGTTATGAGCGATTTTTGACAAAACGAACGTTTGTTTTAACGTTACACCTGATCTTGAAATTTAATTGGCCGGCGAAATTTTTTAGACGGGTATTTTAAGGGTTATTGTGCAATTACTAATTAGAAATTGGCCCACTTATGTTAATGCAGGCAGGCCGGATGATATATTAAATGTAGGCCGGATAATATACTAACGCAGGCCAGATAATCTTATATTAAAAATCCCGCGCGTTGCCCATCACTACTTTTTATACTAAACTATTGTGAAATTCCAAAATTTAAGTTCGTCATATCCAGAATTCGGTATAGGAAGGTTCATTATATCCTGAATCGACTGTATTTTCTGGTTCTTGTACAACCTTAATACAAAAATCAAATTCATGCGTTATAAAGTTTTATATCGACTATTAGTCGATTTGTTGCTAAAATATTCGGAAAGCAATTCTTTGAATGTATTATGAGGTAAAAATGGATAATCTTGAGATTCAGTCACTGGGTAGAGTTTTGCAAATGACGAAAAAGCGAAATAAGAAAAAGAAATTAATCAGCATTTTGTATTTTAACAATTTATCATGACAATATGGTGTAATTTATTTTAACTATCTTCACGTCAATAGATTATATATATATATTTATTGCTATTAAATTTATTAATTATTACAGATTCAAATTTGAATCAACTTAAGTTGCTTTTAAATTTCGTGTTAACTTGGGCTAAATTTGAGTTCTATTCCAACCTAAGTGGGTTTTAAATACACAATAATTCTGTTCCAACTTACGACATAAACAAAGTTTAATAATTAATATAATTTGCCATATTAAATGTTTATTTTTCTGGTTGATAAATGTCGCGGCTGCAGAAGATGGAAAGTAGGGAGCCTATCAAAACTCACTTAAACATTTTTATTATCAAAACTAACCCTAAATCCTAAGCTAACTATTAAAAAAAAGCCAAAAAATGCACCCCAAAAATTTTTGAAAATTTCATATTAAAGTATTTAAAATTTCCAGCTTCAGCCGTGACAATAAAATTTTAAAACTAGTTAATAAGAACTTGTATACTTAAGAAATATCGGTTCCGATCAATTCACCGACAATAATTTCACCGAAACTCATTTAGCCGACATCACATAGGGTTAGGGTTAAGCATTTGATTAGTGCAGGTATATACTTTTACTAAATTTCACCTGGCGTGATGTCGGCTAAATGAGCTGTCGGCGAAGTGATTGTCGGTGAAATAATACGGACCCAGAAATATGATATTTGTAATACCTTGATGATATTTGTGTGATGCCTTGATAATATTTGTATAGTGCCTTGAGTCATAATAATAAACTAAATTTTGTAGTTTATAGATGCTTCAACGCCAAGTAATTCATCATTATATACGGTAAACCAAAATAGTATCAATGTCAATTCACCCTATTAGATGAACTCAGGAGTTTAGAAATCTATTGTATGTCTTACTTAAATATTTACAATTCATAAAATGATTATAAATATAATGACAAATGAATTTATTACAAACATAAGGCACAACTTATAATTTTATCTAATAATTACGATGTTTTATTATAAGAAATTAGATTTACGAAACACAAATATAATTTGTTGATCCATGTAACATAAAATTTAAATACAAAAAAAAAACCCCGATTAGACTAGGGTCAATGTTTGAGTAATCTATAGTTTATATTAAAATTTTGTATGAAAACAATAAGCAAAATTTTTAAGTTGTTACGTATAAGTGCATATGTTTATACACAAGTGTACAAATAGAAATTGCATAAAAATTAATGTTTGCTGCATTGTTTCTGACTGTCACTGTATCTTGGCCCTTACATGTGCAAGTAGAAACTTAATTCTGCTAATCTTCACGCAGTGTTGTATATTTGACGGGACAGGTCGGAACAAATTTGAAATTTTAAATAAATGTCAATAGCTCAAGATTTTATTAAGACAACCTTTTTTAGAACTTAAATAAAAATGGGTAAAATTTAATTTACGTATATTTATTATTACTTTAATTTAGATTTTCAAGCTATGTATTGAGAAGTTGATGGGACAAGTCCAAAAAAGTTTGGAACATTCAAAATGTACTACATTGACGAAACGGACCAAAATATTATTGTTGCCGAGCATTTTAGCCCTGTTTTTTTTAATAATCTATTCGCCTATTGGTCCCATGGATTAGGTATTGAATAAATACATGTTTAGAAACTTTTTTTGTAGATATTGGTATAAACATGCATATTTTCTAATAATAACTAGTAACACCCGAACATTGTAAATCATTTATGTATCAAAGAAATAACAGTTGAAATGGTAAGAAAAGGCATGTTTAATCATATATATACAAATGTTATTGAATAATAGGTACTACTTTATCGTTGATAAGTTTATCTGCCACCTCTAAAAACAAATTCAGATTATCTTTTCTCAAAGACATTTCTGTGTAGATTTCTTCCATTGCTATTCATCACGAAGTTATAAAATATAAAAAGTTTATTGTGAAATGAGAAGAGGAAAGAACTGTATTTTACACATGACTCACTCATGTCAAGAAAATTGTCTGGTATTGGAGTATCTGGCCTGACAGTTTTATTTTGGCGCCTTGCAAGAACCCACAATCTTATTTGTTCGGATGGAATTCCGATTTTTTGAGCGACCATAGCTTTGAAAGTCCTATATGTTTCACTCTTTAAAACTTTAAATTGTGGAACTTCAGATATTGGATATTTTTGATTGTCAAAATTAGCGAGATCAAACCCCTGATGACGCCCAAAAGTAGCTGGGGTCACAATCTAATATTGAGTTTGGTAAAGTTTAAACCGCAATAATTTAAAATTATTATTATTTCTCACAATTTCGTTTCGTAATTACCTTAAAAGACAAATATAAATGACGCTCTTCAACTTCTTTTTTTTTCTGTTCATATAAAGCCTTCTCTTCATTTAAGCGCCTTTCTATTAAATATGCATACGAAAGATAAATTCATAACAAATTTCAAACTAAAGCGTTTCATAAATGAGTATACTTACGCAAATGTTCCGGTATATCTTCATCAAGTATCGGAGATAGTACGAAGTCGATATCAGATTCACGGATATATACCAATATATATGCACTACTATATCGGTTAACACTTGTTTTATAGTATTTAGGAACTTCACCCCCGTAATTATCTTCAAGGACATTTTTATCTATTACAGGCGTAACTATTTCATCATTAAAGTTGAACCTTTTATGATAATTAATGTTAGTTATCTAACTTATTATTACAATCTAAAGATTTTAATTGATTGGTTAAAATTCAGACCATTTGCCATTCTTTTCTGGTTTTAAAAAAACGTGATATCTGCCTTCATGTAAATCACCACTGTGAACAATTACTCTATTTAGAATAAAAAAAAAGTTATTAAAAAAAGTTATTAATGTGTTTAAAAATCATATCCATTGAAATATTGAATTCACATTTACAAACCCATGAAGTAAATAATTATGAGGTTTAGACTTATCGCTATCTGATGATAAAAAGCTTTGTAAATTAATTTTCATAGGATATTCAAGACGGTCATTTATCTGTGTATAGTATGTATTAATGTATTATATTGATTTTCAATCAGCGAATCACTAAATTAAAGACTAGAGGTATTAACAAATACCTTAACTATAGCATCTCTTTGCATATCATATTCAAACCGTTTTAATTGTATTCGTAGTACTGGTGGAAAACTTTCAAAAATTACCCCTTTCTTTGCATCCTATAGACAATTCGAGTCAAAACCTTTGCATTTAATGTAACTTTCAGCAAAACATTATGGCCAAAATATAACTCACCTGCAAGCCATATTTTTCTTCACGAATATATTCTAGGAAAGAATCATTTAAAGTTTTGCACACTTTTACATTAAGTTGAATATCTATCGTAATAAAATTAATGTTACTTAATGTTAAAATTTATAGGTATATATTTATTTACTACTATATACCATAGTAATCTTCAATACGTGAACTCTCATAATTTATGTTGACACATCTAACATAACTCTTCATCTTTCCTGCAAAAAGTTTTGAAATAGCACCATCCGCATTTGTATTCTTAAATACAGATAGGAGTGTTAGCAAATTTATAATTATAAAATTTTAATATGGTTTAATTTAATAAATCATAAGCCTACCTTCATTTTATCCTCTAAATTATCTAGCAATACTCTATTAAAATCCTGTACATCATGCGCTATACAACAATCTGACGAATCCCATCCAAAAGATTTCATTAATTCAGCCGTTCCAATTGTACGATCTGATTCTTGTAATTGATAAAAAACCTTTTGCATGGCTAAAGGAATACTTCTGATTAGTTCATCATCTTTTGTGGGGATTTGATATATTGCCTATAATCAAAAAGGAAACTATTAGATTTGATGTAAAAAGGTTCATTTTTAGATCAAGTGGAAACGCTAACCTTACGAAAATATTTTATGCTATATAATAATTGCAACTCGACATTTAAATAACTTGTTGCTCCCCAGTTTTTAAAATCCATTGCCATTGCTCCCCTGTTTTTATCATTTATTGTTCTCCATTTTATTAGGCCAACATATCCTGTCACTTTTTTTGAATCGTAACTATATAAAAAAGTTTGCATGAAAAAAAATAGATATAAAGTCATAATATAATTTTAAAAGAAGATAGGATACTTTATACAGTTATGCCATAAGTAACCAGTTGGGTCCTTTATAATGCGAACGAAGGCCGTAATATTACAGGTACCATTTTCTATCAGTGGGCGAGTATGATTATCTGATGGGACAAACAGTTTTTTTAAATCGTAAAACCGCGTAAATCCCCAATCTGACTCTTCGGCAGTGAAACGATGATGCGCACCTATTAATAAAAATTAGAATATTAGTGGCATTGACTACCAAATGATAAATAATTTAATATGTACGTACAATGAGAAACATAGAATGTTGGATCTTCTGGATTCCATAATACCAAAGCAAATTGCGCACAGCAATGCCAACCGGCAGGTGCACCTTTTAGATCAGCAAAATCCAAATAAATTGAAACAACATCCAAATTATTGTTTCCTGAAGGAAAAAGCAAAATGCGCCTAAAATTTAAGTATAATAATTAGAACATGAAATTACAATCAAATCATATATTTAAGTGAACCTACCATTTCCAACCTCCAGCTTCAAATTCAGGACCTGTTGTCCTCTTTTCCAAACTTCTCCAGTTTGTGATTTGCCATGTATTATATTGGAAATCAACAATTTCATAGCCAAGATCAATCATCTCATTTGCAATAACCTGGTCTGCAATTTGAGTATAAATATAACACAGAAAACGTTAATATTGTAATACAATCATAGTTAACGTATTTTACCGTCGTAAATAAGCAACATCCCTTTACCCCATTTTGTTTAAAATGCCATATTAGCGGAAATCGTAATAAGAACTTTAGTCAAGTTATTCTCACTAATCTGACATTTAAAAAAAATTTTTTTTTTTTTTTTTTTTTTTTTTTTTGTGAGGCCTGGCCTTCGGTCTTTATTGAATAAACATTTAAAAAAATGAGATAAAGAGGATGGTACAGTACTTAATTATGGTAGAATACGGTATAAGACCCTTTTTTTCAAGATTACGATACTTAATCATAATATTATAAAAAAACATACAGTCCATAATTAGATTAGTTATTTTATTATGAAAAAAAAATTTGTATATTATTATAAATGAGAGATAATGTAGTTGTGAACTTTTAGATATGTTATGGAATAAGATTTCAATTTTCAAATGAATTACATTACATATAATGGTTACACACATTACACAAATTGCAATTTTGGATATTTCTTTGAAGGTTTTCTATTTTACGTTTATACTTTAGAATCCTAAATGGTAGTTTATGTAACTAAATTCCTGTCGAGGTACGTACGTACGTACGTAAGTGCACATGATAACAGTAGTTTAGAACCGGTTTTATTTTTCATGTTAAAACCGGTTTTAACTAGTTTTAATAACGAAAAAATAAAACCGATTCCAAACTCTACGTACAGTATCGGTCGGTATGTACATAATTGACTCACGTAGTGATACAAATCACGAACTGTATGGTTCAATTTAGTACTGTAATACAAATCACAAGAACATAGTGAACCGAAAATCTTCTTCGTAAAAATATAGACTGACTTTTGATAACATGCATTTAAAAGACAAAAAAAAATTGCAATTATAAAGATCAAGTATATATTTAAACCGGATTTAACGTTGCAGTTAGAGGGATGTTACATTTAATAAATTACACTTAGTGAGGTTTCACTAAAACGGGGATGTGTCGTAAAAATAAGATCTGAAAAGGCAGTATTTGATATTTAATTCTTATTGTAATTAATTATTACATGAAAAATATTGGATTTCGTAATCTTGCATGCCAAAAATGTAATGAAACGGAGTGTCTAAACCGTTAATAAAATCTTGAATCTGATTAGCTGAGAACGTTTTCTACTATTCTTTACCAGATTTATGCAACACAGCTTCTAATTACATTCTATCTTTTTTATTTATCGTAATCTAAGTATGCTTTCTTGTTACTTTCGGTGTTCATAGTGTTATTCTTTAGAATGGACCTTCGGTTTTGCTTCCCGGTGTCTCTTGACGTTCTTTTCCTACAAGTATTATTTTTTTTTTAATATAAGTAGCATACTAACTTCTTTCTTCTTTTTCTTTTAGGTTCTAGCTTCTTTCCTCATTACTTTCGGCACCCATGATGTAGATTTTTTGAATGGATTTTCGGTTTTGCTTTCTGGTGTTCTTTTCTTATACAGTACCCGACAAAAGTTTTTCTACACCTCTAACTCAGCAAGGATGTATAGTAGGTAAAAAATTTTTTTTATATTAAAAACTACAATAATACATGATTATTAACGCATTGTATAATCACCCTCAGCTTCAATTAGGGTTTCAATGTGATTTTTCATACTACTAAATAATTTAGCCGCATACTCCTTAGGTAAGGAGTTCCATTCTTTTGTTATTTCGCTCTTTAGACTTTTAAGGGTTCTAATTTTTTTTTTTGTCATGTTCATTTTCATAACCCCCCAGACATTCTCGATCAGGTTTTGGTTAGGTGACATCGATTGCCAGGAAGAACTTTGATATTATTTTCTTCCTTTCATGCCTTCATGATTTTCGAATGGTGCTTTGGGTCATTATCCTCTTGCAAAATCCAATTATTGCAATATCTATCAAAAAGAACCTTAGCAGAAGGCAAAAGGCTCAGTTCATACAGGGTGATCATATATTGTGCATTAAGATTATACATAAAGCAGATCAACCTGTCAAAGCTCGAAGAAAAAAAACAGCCCATATATGAACCAGGTTATTTTTCTTTTCTCAGTGAACTGTCAAGTTTTTTTTAGCTATTGATTCAAATGAAAGGTACTTTCATCTGTAAATATTACTGAATTCCAGTTGAAATCTCTATGCTTCTTCGTCCACAAGAGGTATTTTTTTCGATACTTCTCTCCAATCAAAGGTTTTAAAAGTTTTCTGTAGTAGCAAATCCTACCTTCACCAAGGTGTTATTGAATAGTATGCACGTGAATGTCTATGTTCTTCTTTAGCAGCTCCTGGCAGATTTCTGGGGTCATGATATCTTCATTTTTTTTTGCCAGCCCCAAAATCTGTTTGTCTTGCTTTTGAGTGGTGGTTCTTTTACGACCTTACCTTATTTTGTTACTTAGGTTTTTGTCTTCTTGCCACCTTTTTATCTAATATCTCACTGCTTTTTTATTGCAGTGAACCTGCTTCACTGTCTCATGCATTAAGAGCTTAGAGCCTTCCAGGTGAACTGCTAAAAATACGATTTCATATTGTTGATATAAAAGAAGAGATATTTTTTGGCTAAAAATTGGGTATATAAGCAGCATAGATATTTTTACTATATATCCTGTCATAGAAGGTTAGTATAATCTACATATATGATATACTATCCCTGTATGAAATTTTATGCTACCATATCTGTTCTTTTGAAAATTACAGATACAGAAAAACTTTTGTCGAGCACTATAAGTATTCTTTTTTTTTGTTTAATATATATAATAAATACTAACTTCTTTCTTTTGTTTTTAGGTTCTAGCTTTCTTTCTTATTGCTTTCGATACCTATGATATAAAATTTTAAAATAGATTTTTGATTTCACTTTTTAGTGTACTTTCTTATAAGTATCTCTTTTTTGTTTTTTTTTTAAATATATATAAGAGCAGTGTCATTTATTATCTGATTATTTTTTATCAGAGACTTACCCCCTCCCCCTCTTAATATAAAAAAAATTAGGTTCTTATATATAACTTTAACTTTTTTTACCCCTCTCCTAAAAAATTATCTAATTTTTGTCATGTCTCTAACAGTATACTCACTTCTTTCTTCTTTTTTAGGGTTTGCTTCCTTTTTCATTACTTCTGATGTTTATGATGTAGGTTTTTTAAATAGACTTCCAGCTTCGCTCTCGGTGTGCTAATTATAGAATCACT
Source organism: Racocetra persica (assembly GCA_910592285.1). NCBI lineage: Eukaryota > Fungi > Glomeromycota > Glomeromycetes > Diversisporales > Gigasporaceae > Racocetra > Racocetra persica. The sequence goes on along the minus strand of CAJVQC010000669.1, from coordinate 3,297 downwards.
ATTGAAATTGTCACAAAAATTGCTGTTGGAGCTGTTGTTGGTCATTATTAAAGTTGCTGCTAAAATTGATATCAAAATCGCTATTGGGTGAAAATAAACTTGTTATTTGATAACCAAAAAAGTTTTTAAAGTTTATTTATAATTCCTTAAGAAAAATTTTTTGTTAGAGCACAGAAGATAGTTGTTTTATGAAAATGTTTGAGAAATAAGCGATTTTCAAATACAGATATTTGTTTTGATTTTTTCTAATTATATTATATTACGTCAAATTTGAATTTGTTATTGCTGTATTATTCTGCTGATTATTATATAATAAGATCTTTCTTTATCATAGTTAGGATACTTGGTTGGGGTTAGAGATTTCATTTTGTTAAATTTATATTTTTGTATTTAGCATATAGGATTTAAATTTATTTTTTTAAATAAAAAATTTTAATTTATATTATATAAATTTAACTTTTATAATAAATATAGTTTATACCAATAAGTTTTTATATCTGATATGTATTCAGTTTTAGAGAAACATAGGATACATATTGGGTTTTCTATATTACAAATCAGATTACTAATATGGTACTGATATATCACTAATATAGTACTGATATTTATCTGATAAATATCTTATATTAGTTAAATTTTTGTTTAATATAGAAATCATATCAGATACATATAGGAAGTAATTATTGGCAAATTTTTATTATACTTTAGGGTACATATCAGCATTCTGATATTTATCTGATATATCTTTATTCAATCTGTAATAAAATTAAATATTGCTATAATATAATTATTTTTAAATATTATTAAAAAATTTTATTTAAATATATTAAAATTTAAAAAAATAGATCATAATTATATTTATAGTAATTTTTCAAGCAAATTTGTCTAGAAAAGCTTTATAGTTCTATTCAAGACCATACAAATACTGCTATCAAAATTGTATTATATTATATATATACATATATAGACTTTACCAAATGCATAATTCTTATATTAAATACTACACATAATCTTTACAATTTAACTACTCATTTTTTTAAACTTTTTTTTTAAACCTTATCTGCTTTTAAATATATTTATCCAACTATTAATAACTCTATATTTTTATCTAATCAACCTTATACTACTACCTTTTTTACTGCTTTTACTTTTAAAGATTTCTATGAACTTGCTAACAAACAGATCAAAAATTTATTATACTTAATCAAAAACTTATATATAGTTAAAGTATTAAAGTATAAAATATAAAATAAGTTTTAAATTAGAAAGAGACTTTTATCAATATTAGGAATTTTAAATTTCATAGTAGATTTATTAGAATAGTGCTGCTGTTGTTTGAAGTTTAGATTTTGTAGTAGAGCTAATCAGTTGTTGTTGTTGTTATTGTTGTTGAGTATTAGAATTTGTAGCAATAAAGTCTGTATACAATATAGTAGGGAAAGAGATCTTAAACTTTTTGATTAAATATTAGTTTGCCTAATCAAAATATAATTTCTTTAGATTTTTTTTAAATTTTACAATAGTTGGTTTAGAGATTTGAGTGATGTTATAATAGGCAATAATTCTGGCTAAAATTTGTAAATCTGTAAATATTAAAGAGAATTTATTGAGTGTTTCTTTAAGATTAAGATCTATGATTTAATTATTAGTTGCAGCTATTTTTAAGTATACTTTAAAATAACTATAGAAGAAAAAGATATCTATTTAGAGCTTTAAGTTGTAGAATTTGATTCAAAAAGTTTTAATTTATTGAATTCAAATTTGCTAAAAAAGTTTACAAATTTAAATGAATCTTTGACTATTCTAGTAGATTTAAGTTGCAAATAAAATAGTCTGAGCTTTTATTCTTGTATATAGTTTTTATTTTTTGTATTTTATATAGTAAAGCTAGCAACTCTTTGTAGTTATTATAATAGAAACTATTAATAAAGATATGAGCAAAACCTCACCTTAATACCAAAAAAAAATTATAAAATTATTTTTAATTTTTAATCAAAAAATTTTTATAAATTTTAATATAAATATATTTTACAGTCTGCCCTCCATACAGTCACTCTCCATACAGTCACAACCTTTTATAATCATACTAATTTATAAAACTAGCTTATATAAACCTTAAGAAATTTAACCTCTATATAAGCACAATTCTTTATAAACACAAAATTTCTTGAAACCAAGGGCGTGACTGTAGAGAGGTTAGACTGTATTTTAAAAACAAATTAAAAAATTTAAGTCTTATAACTTATTAGTTAAGTTTACAAACTTATACAAACAAGGTTAATAGTTTAAGTTAGACTAGTAACAAATTTTTAATTTATTACTATAATTTATAGAGCTATAATTAGATACAAAGTTTTGTAAAAAATTTAAATACAAGTACAAATCTAAAATAAAAAATTTAAAAAAAGTCCCAATTATGGAGTTTAAATACTTTATATAATAAGTAGTATTAAAGAAAGTTTAGATTATATAAAAGATTATATGAATAATTTTTAAATAGTAGAATAAAACAATAACAATATTCTTATATTATTAATTTAAATAGTATCAACATTTCTGCACCTAACTTGCAGAGTACTTGCTTAGAAGAATAATTATCAGATTATATATATGAGTTCTAAACAGGAATTACTAATACAAGATTTGTTTAAAAATATAATATAATAGTAACTAAAACTAGATGATAAGAAAGTAGTGAATATAAGGACTATCTGTAAAAAAGGATTGGCTTTATCAGATTTGAATATACTTCTGGTATATGAAATATTAAATATAGAATAGTTATATATTAGAGAGGTAATATAGCAACTAATATATTTATATATAAAATTAACTTGAATTACAAAAAAGAGTTTCAATTACAATATCATATCTCCAACTTTTTATTTAGAATCAATAATCTAAACCTTACAGATACTAGTATATACATAAGGCTTCAACAATTACAAAATAATTTATAGTCAACTACCAACATTCTTTAATATCCATAACCTCTAATTGATAGACCAAATAAAAATACTACTATATTTAAAATTATACAACTACTTAACCAACTTCAACTTAATATAAATATTTACTCCAATTTTATATACTTCAGTACCCTTATATAACAATTAAAAAAATATTAAATATAAATAAATCATATCTATCTTTCAAAAAACAACTATACACAAAAAATATTATATATCTTGAACAACTTATATCATATAATAACACATCCCTATTTGACTTGTTGTATATCTTATCACAATTATAATATATTCCTACAGGTCGTAAACTACTATGGTTTACAACACT
>CAJVQC010000668.1:0-12063 GCA_910592285.1 Racocetra persica | reverse complement strand
TCTAAATAATTTAAATAAAAATTAATATTATTTAATAAAAAATAAATAAATAAAATTATTTACTTATAATTTTCTCTTTCTTTATATGTCTATTTAATATATTTATGCTATTCTAATACTTTAGTTTCTTTTCTTCAACTGTCTAGTAATTAGCATTAAATCACATATCTTTACATTTTAAATATAAATCACTTTGTAGTATTAATTTTTTAATATAAGATAAAAATTTTTTCTAAATTCTATTAAATGTTGTTATACTAATTTGATATTGATTATTATTTTTAGTTGTATCTATATATTGTATATGTAAAGATAAACTAGTAATATCTGCTAGTAAATATATTACTGTATTAGTATTATCTTGAAAACTTCATTTTATTAAAATTATATTAATAAATAATAAATAAATAAAAAGGGTATAGTGATATAGAGTAGTGGTTAAGTTGTCACCTCCCAAGTAGCAGGTCTAGAATTCGATTTCCACTAGCAATATTTTTTGAAAAATAGACCTGTGTTCTGGTAATATTTATTTGATAATCGGTTGGGTATATTACCTGTAACCTTGATACTAGAGTTTCTCAAATATTTGATTTGATATTTGATGCGATTTGACGCGATTTGAGTTATACTGCATAAAATATAAATTATTCAATTAAATACTCTAAAATTATGATAGTATCTATAGATACTATTATCATTTTAAAGTATTTAATTGAATAATTTATATTTTATGCAGTGTAACTTAAATCATATCAAATCGCATCAAATATCAAATCAAATATTTGAGAAACTCTACTTGGTACTACTATCTCGAAATAGAAGTTTTAGAACAATCCAAATCCAAGGAACCAAAATATTTGAAATCTGTTTAGCAAAATCTGAGCTAGGAGTAGTAAAGATCTTTGACAATACTACAAAAAATCAGAACCGAAGACTGAAGAACTAGACGAACAACTTTGAAGCAAGAAGAGTCTACCAACCTGGCCACTAGAGTTATATTAAAGAAAAAGGTCTGATATTACAGAATTTGGAACCAAGAGAAGTAAAATCAGAAAGCACTTAGAGCCTAGATACAATAATTTTTCTGGGCTAACTAGTTTGGTAGTTGGAAAGAGATCAGTATAAAAACTGATTAAAAGTGGGTATCAGGATTGAAACGAACCTTATAAGAGCAAGAAGTAAGTAATAGTAGCAGGAATAAAAACCGCAAATTCTAGTCCTTGGATTGGGGCGTAAGTTACCAAAAAATCCAGATGATACATGTATAGGATATAGACTGCTCTGGTAGGTTTACCACAAGAATAAACTAGTCCTAAGGGCCTTAGTAGCAGAAATTCTTCTGGAAAAAGCATCTGACAGTACTAAATCGATCAGAGAATTTAAATAGAGGATCCACAAGTAAATTTTAGATATGGCAATTGGTAGATAACTATAGATAGAAATAGATATAGTAGAGCCTTAATTAAGCAATAACTAAAGTTGTATATGTAACCAATTGTACTCTTGTTGATGTAACAAAGTCAAGAAATACCTATTTGGTATCCTAATAATCAACCTGTAAAGTTAATAAACTGTGCCAGACCTCAAAGTAGTCACTTTAATATTAAAAAAAAAAAAAAAAATAATAAATAAGTAAATAAATAAATAATTATAATATCTGAAGATGATAAACCATATTGTTTGTATAATTTGTTATAAAAGTAATAATATTTATTATTGTTTTAATTGGTGATTTGCTAGTTAACCAATGAGAGGTCATAGTGTAATATGACGTGGTTTATATATAAAAATTAGAGTTTTGTGAATATGGGCTGCATTATTCTAAAACTTTTTTTTGTACTAAGTTAACTATCTTTAGGCTTTTAATTGAAGTTGTAGAGCTCATTAAGACAAATCTAATAGTAGTGAATTATCAAAATCAGTCTTGTAGATCACAAGATATCTTCGAAAAATATTTTTGTTGACTATATAAAATTCTCTTTTAACAATAATATTGTTAAAAGAGAATTTTACATAGTTTGTAAAATGTTTTTTAAAGATATCTTGTAATCTATAAAACCAATTTTAACAATTTAACTACTATTAGATTTGTTTCAATGAGCTCTACAACTTCAATTAAAAGCCCAAAAGTAGTTAACTTCGAACAAAAAAAGTTTTAGAATGATGCAGCCCATATTTACAAAACACTAATTTTTATATATAAACTATATCATGTTATACTATGACCTCTTACTGGTTAACTAGTAAATTATCAATTAAATGATATTGCTTGATTATTTACTTTTTTTATTTTAGTATTTTGTCATAAATTAATATCATGTTTTACAAAATATTCTTGTAAATTTTTCTATCTTTTTTCTTCAAGTCTATAAATTATTTTAAAAGCATTTAAACAAATTGATTTTCCTTCAAAAATATATTTTGTAAAAAGTTTAGATTTTTTTGAATTTCGAATTACTTCAGATCATTTAGTAGCAGAAATAATATTTAATAAAAACATATCTTGAAATTATTTAGAAAAATTTTTAAAATTTAAATATCTTATAAAAATTGTTGAATAATTACACTGAGTTTGTAAACAATTTTTTCACAACATCCTTTATCAAAAGATTTCTTAAATTCATTATTTTTCAATAAATCAATATTTTCTTCTAATTTTTAATTATCATTATCTTGTTTTTCTAAAATATCTTTTGTTTTATAATATAATGCTTCAAATTTAAAAGTTCTTCTTTAGTTCAAATTCTACTATCCAAAAGATTATTTTCAGAATTTTTAAAAATTTTGAAATTATCTAATGAAATAAATTATTATTTTTTTGATCTAAATATTGAAATTGCAAATTTGAAAGATCAGTTTGCAATTAAGTATTTTTTTTATAAGTTTCTTCAAAAATAGTTTTATTTAAAAAGTCTAGATATTTTTATAAAATTAAAATTTTAAATAAGATAAATTTATTTAATATTATATTAAATAATTATATTGTATTTATATACAAAATTTATATTTATATATCTAATATATATAAATAAATTATATGTAAATTTATTACAATAAAAATTAAAAAAATTATTGTATTATTATCTAAAAAATATACTATTTAAGTATTATTAATAAAAAATCTGAAATTAGGCTTTCAATATACAGTTAACTTTCTGTATGCAGTCTATAGACAATCTATTATCAGAATTTTAATCATATTATATAATATATTCAGCACAAAATATAACAAAAACTCTGATAAAAAATTGTCTATAGATGATATACAGAAAGTAATCTGTATATTGAAAGCCTGATTTTAGGTAATTTTTGATGGCACTCATTTCAAATTTAACTTTTTTTTAAATAATATATTTTAAAATAATATCCCAAGATATTATTATTAACTAAAAAAGAGTTAATGCAACTTTATATACATAATACCATTTTATATATATAATATCTATTAATGTATTTATCTAAAATATATTTTATTTTTAATAATAAAAAAAAACTATTGTTAATAATTTTTTTTTAAACAAAAAAACTAATTTGCTATATACTCCTAACCTGCGCTTAGCTGTCATAACCAACCAATATACTTGTTATATCCATAAAGTTTATTTTCTAATATTTACTCTAATGACAGATAAAAATATTTGTACCAATTCACAGAAGTTAGAAAAAAAAATATTTTTACAAATAGTTTTTGAATACAATCTACCTGAGAATAATAGTAATATTTGAACCAAATCTGACTGAAGTTAAAAAAATATATTTTATAGATAGTTTTTGAACCAAATTTATATAAATTAAAAAAAACAATTATCTTACTAATTTGCTATATGCCTCTAACCCATGTATAGCTATCATAACTAACCAATTAATATGTTATATTTATAAAAATTATTCACTATATTTACTCTAATTGCAAGCATTAGAAGTATTTGTACTAATTCACAAAAGTTAGAAAAGAATATTGTTACAGGTAGTTTTTAAATACAATTTACCTGAATTTAGAAGACTTCAGTTACCAGATCCAATTCACTAAAAATTAAAAATAATAGTAATATTTAAACCAAATTTATCTAAATTTTAAAAAAATAAACATCATAAATAGTTTTTAAATCAAATCTATATAAACTAAAAAGAAAATAATTACTTTATTAATTTGATATATGCTTCTAATTCATATATAGCTATTATAACCAACCAATTTAACTTATTATATTTGTAAAAGTCATTTACCAATATTTACTTTTACAACAAATAATAGAAACATTTGAACAAATTCACAGAATTTGGAAATGAACTTTGTTACTAATAGTCTTTGAACATAATTACCTAAATTTAAAAGACTTTAGTTACTAAATCTAATCTATTAAAATTAAAGACAATAGAAATATTTAAATCAAATTCGATAAGATTTTAAAAATATATTTTGTAGGTAGTTTTTGAACCAAATTTATATAAACTAAAAAAAAAATAATTACCTTACTAATTTGCTATATATCTCTAATCTACATATAGCTATTATAATTAATTAATTAATGTATTATATCTGTAAAGATTATTCACTAATATTTACTCTAATGACAAATATTAAAAATCTTTGTATCAATTCACAGAAGTTAGAAAAAAATATTGTTACAGATAGTTTTTGAACACAATCTACCTGAATTTAGAAGACTTCAGTTACTAGATCCAATCTACCAGATATTAAGAATAAAAATAATATTTGAACTACATTATCTGAATTTTAAAAAAATAAACATCGTAAGTAATTTTTGAATCAAATCCATATAAACCAAAAAGAAAATAATTATCTTACTAATTTGCTATATGCCCCTAACCCATGTATAGTTATTGTAACTAACTAATTTAACTTGTTATATTCATAAAGGTCATTCACCAATATTTACTCTTACAACAAATAATAAAAGTATTTAAACAAATTCACAGAATTTAAAAAAGAACTTTGTTACCAATAGTCTTTGAACATAATTACCTAAATTTAAAATTTTTTAATCACCAGATCTAATCCATTAAAATTAAAAACAATAAAAATATTTGAATCAAATTTGTCTAGATTTTAAAAATATATTTTGTAGATAGTTTTTGAGTCAAATTCGTCTAGATTTTAAAAATATATTTTGTAAATAGTTTTTAAATCAAATCTATATAAACCAAAAAGAAAATAATTGCTAATTTACTATGCACCCCTAATCTGCACATAGCTGTTATAACCAACCAATTAGCTTGTTACATCCATAAAGATCATTAACAAATATTTATACCAACACTAGAAATATTTGAACCAATTTACCAAAATTTAAAAAAGAACTTTGTTTCTAGTAGTTTTTAAATATAACCCATTTGAACTTAAAAGACTTAGTTATCGAACTCAATCTACTGGAAATTAAGAATAATAATAGTATTTGATCCAAATCTACCTGTATTTAAAAAATAACTTTGTTGCTAAGCCAAATCCACTAAAATTAAAAAAAAACCTTTATTATTAGCAGTTTTTGAACCAAATTCACTGAAGTTAAAAAGAAAACCTTATTTTTGTCAATTTTTAAACCAAATCCAATATGTTTTTAATTACCTTTACCATTCTGCCATGCGCGCAAAACTGTCGTAACCAGTCAATTATCTTGTATATCCGTGAATGTCTATTCACAATATTTCTATGGTAAGCAGTATTTGGTTTAACTATATTAACATCTCGAATTTAAAAAAGAAGGCCTTCATTATTAGTAGATTAGAGCTTAAGTTAGTAAAAATAAAACATTTTTTTTTATTAAAAAAAAAGTTTAATTTCGCGTTTGTGTTAGTTTAAATTTTTAACCGTTTAATAAAGATCTACATTTCTAGAATATTCTATTTGATCTTCGAAGATCCGGAATTTTTTTAGATTACTCTAATGTTTTCAGTTTTTTGCATTTAACCGATCTTTTTATTATGTAATGTGCTCTTGTGATTTATAGTAAATTTGTTTATTGAATACATATCTATTTAAAAATAAAATAAAATAAATTATTTAAAAATGTAAAATGGGCCCTTTTAACTGAAGACACCCCATATATAAAAGAAATAAAAGAACAGATTAAAAGTATGAATTAATATGTTTCAGTTTGTACGTATAAAACTTTTACAGTAAAAGCTGTAAATATACGTAATAATTTTACACTTGGACCTTGATCAAATTGATTTCCTAGTTTAGCAAAATTTAATTCGTACGTAAATATTTCTAAAAACATGTAAATAATCATATAACGATAATAGATATATAATTTTATATTTTATAGCTCATCTATGAATAAAGGTGAATAATGTCTATGTTATTTAACGGATTACATAAATCATTATGATTTGTATTAATTGCTTGGAATGGCTGCTCGATTTGCGTGTTATTTAAGCAAAAAGGAAATTGATTCATATATTCCATAAAATTATTTGTAAACAATTCGTTAGGTTCGTCAGATATTTGTGTAAAAAAATAAGGATGTTCTTTAGGTTCTGTCTGTTGCATTTTTAATGAATTATTAGACATTGTATTTGAACGAATATATTTTAAACTTTGAGATTTCTTCCCCAGGTCAAGTGTCAAACTTCGAGATCTTCTAATTTTTGCCTTTGAATTGATTTTTGCCCTCATAGACTCAGACGTTTCACATATAAATTTTTTAAACGGAACTCCAGAATCAGATATATTTGCCGAAGAATTGGATGAATTTGTTTGAGAAGGATGATGGTCTATAATATTAGTTTCTTCCAATAATGAAGAAGGATAAGTATTAGAGTCTACGTTATTAGTTTCTTGAAATGATGTCGAAGGGTAAAAATTTGTCGAGGAATCAGATATGTTTGTTTGGGAAGAATTATGGTCAAGAATACTAGTTTCTGGTAATAATGCGGAATGAGAATTTCCATATTCTAGAGAATTGAGTTGCTCTGGAAAATTAATATAAATAACGGAATCATTAAGAACGTCTTTAGTATCTTGTGTTAGGGACGAGGCAAAATCTTCGGTTTTTACTACATTCGCCAATGTCCGGATATCATTTAACTCCTGGATGAGAAGTTGTTCTTGTTTTTGCAAATCATTTAACAAAGAACAAATCGGGTTTGTTGGATTTAAATCTTTAATTAGTTCTGAGGCGAATATGGAGACAGGTTTTTTAGTACTTGGCTTAGGTCCTCGTTTGTGTTGTCTAACGAATACACATGATATTCCTTTTTTCATACATTGAATGCATTGAGGTTCGCCAAAACATTTTACTTTTTTAATTTTGCAATTTACACATGCAAACGTCGACTTTGAATATTTTTTTTGATTTTTTTGATCTGGAAGCAATAACATTACGGAGACCAATTTACTGTACAACAACATTCTTCCTTGGATAAAATGATTTTATCATGTAATACAAAGCGGCAAAAAGTATATTCGCCGCCCAACATGTGATCGCTAATTATGCTACGTAATAATATTTAGGGGAATTTACAAATAAGGGTCCGGAAAGTGAAAATAATTACAAATACGGGCCCAAATTACAAATAATTACATGTAAGAGCCTAATTTTTAAAAAATATTACACATATAAGGGCCCAAATTTATTGATGACTGAAAAAACGTGCTCACGGAATTACTGTGCCACAAAGTACTATGACCATTTGGCCTATAACGATTGCAAAATCGCGATTATAGAATCATTGATTATTTTTTATTATAGGCATTTAGAGTTATCTGTATACCGATTATTAGAGAAAGGATAAATGAAGCGCTGGTTATAATCATTTCGCTTAAATATTGTATAAAAAATAACGTTAAACTAGCACAATTATTTATAAGACGAAGTTTCAACCGAGTGGTTTTCTAGAGCTGGACGAACATCTTCAATGTTAGTAAATGTCATGCCAATTCGCGGTGCTTTACTTGGCATCATAGTGGTTTGTTATAACAATAAAATTCTTTTCTCATTTATAATTCTAATTTACAATCGATAGTTACATTTTTTATACACTTAATAACTACATTTATCGATGCTTACATTTCTTATGCTAATAACGATCAAGCGAATGACGTCGCGGTTATTTTGGACCCTTATATGTAATATTTTTTTAAAAATTAAACCCTCATATGTAATTATTTTTAATTTGGGCCCGTATTTGTAATTATTTTCACTTTCCGGGCCCTTATTTGTAAATTCCTCTAATATTTACTCCTAAGCTTGACACCGTATCGAATAGAAACAATTTAATAAATATTGGCATTTTTATACTTGGATGTTTTTTTTTTACTAAAAACAAAATAAATCAAAAAAAAAATTTAGAATACTTAGCTTTATTACAATGAGAGAAAAAATTTTATTTAAGGATTACATATATTATTATTATTACTTTTTCTATATATAGACCTATATATTCATTTTGTCGAATGAGCCTAAGACAATTGTGCTTAGCAGGGTTTTAATTTCACATTTTGAATTTCTATCACGTGACTTCCAGAGATGCAAAAAACAAACGACGTCTTTAAAATTGTTTATAAACACACATTATCAATGCTATTAAACCACTATTAAAAGTAGTAATAATGGAAGAGTTTGTAATTAAAGTCATAAGACTTGGTAAAAAAAAAATGCGGTTTTAGCCAATAAAATGACAGTCGGTATCCCTTTAGATTGCCGTATCAACGCATATATACACAATTATTAGTATCACCATGAGAAGTCTGCTGTTGAATTTTCCGATATCATACACGATACCAGATCAAAGTTTAATAAAATTCTTAACTCTTTTATTTAATAAAATATTACGATACTTTTATTAGTTTCCCAAAAGCAAATGGAACAGCAAGAGTCAATTCAAAAAGAAGAAAAAAAAAAACTTGCGTGCAGAACTTGCAACAAGGCAAAAAAACGTTGTTATGGTTGGAAAGTAATTTTCGTCAACAGTGAAGTCGAACTGAAATTGATACCCTGTGAAAGATGTTCAATAAAGGGATTAAAATGTAATGTTCCTCCCCATTGCAACTCATGTAAAAAAAAACTTGACACTATTGGTTTCTGTTCAAAAGAAGAATGTAAAAGAGTTCAAATGCTAGAAAAAGAACTTGCACGAACGAAGCAAACAATTCAAATGTTAACCTCTTATATTTTAGGTAAATTAAAAAATTCTTGACTATTTAACATAAATATATAATTATGTTTTTAAGCTCACTTTATTATTCAAATTAAAAAATATTAGAACAGAAAATGATTCAAGGTATGATCAATTTTAGTTTATTTTCTTGCAAGAAATCTCCAGCATAAATAAGTTCAAGAAACGATTAATTTATGGATTAGAACTGTAACAGTTCTATTACATCTCTAATCTGAGTAATGCCAAGAAAAAATCAAATTTCAGGCTCTCAAGCTTATTACAGTCAGATCTTCCTAAATGCATATTCTCTAAATGCATAGTCTATAAAAGACCTCTCTAAATACATGCCCTCATTTGGCCCCAACTCATATAACACTTATAGATTTTTACCTCCCTAAATGCAATACCTCTCAAAATGCAAGATTTTTTGGCCTCCCTCGGCTATGCATTTAGAGAGGTCTGACTGTATTTCTAAGTAAATTTTTTTCAAACTTTAAATTAAAATATCTCAACAATAACTAAATCAAACTTGATAAAAATTGGTTTATTTTACATAATTCTATATAGTTATAGAATTAAATAATTTTTTTTTTAGTTTGGTTTAATCATTGTTGAGATATTTTTATTTGAAGTTTAAAAAAAATTACTAAAAACAATTTGCTTGGTTTCTATTGGCATCCACCATATGGTAAATAATCAATAACAAATTTGAAAGCTTGAAAATGGTTTGCATGGGTATCCCTCATATAGTACTGCCGAAACCTGTAACGGTAAGTACTAATTTTAAACTTTTATCGTATAGGATTGATTCAGGCTTCTGTAAGATTAAATCTAATATGTTAAAATTTTAAAATCGGTACTTACGTATTAGATTTTTTTTTTTTCTTTTCCTTTCTTTTTTTTTTTTTTTACACGGCAACACTACATACTGTGTGTCAGATTAATAACACCAGATTAAAATTTCAATGCAAAACCCGGGGCTTATTTCGAGACATGCAATTTCCAGAGAGCTAAGAATTAATTTTGACAAAAATTTTTAAAAAATAAACCTATTGTTTGTATTCTTTAAAATTAACTCTTAGCTCTCTGGAAATTGTGTCCTCAAAATAACGCCGACGATACGGTAATACTTATCTACACCTATCATAAAATTTCGAATTTAAAATTTTGATCTGTTGCATGACATACATACAAGTAAATTAATATGTATTGAAGAACTTTATCATCATTTTATATATAGGAGAATTTTGCAACCATCTGTATTTAGGGTATGCATAAACTTAGTTGCTAAGTCGACTTAATTCACACTAAGCCAACTTAAGCTGAATTATTTTAATCTGAGTTGACTAGAGATGACTCAATAGATTGTAAATCGAAGCGAGTTAACTTAGCCCGTGAGTCAACTCTTAAACTTGCTTGAGTCAAGTTAGTTTAAGAGTCGATTCACGGTCCGGGTTAACTTAATTCTACCAGTCCTACCAGTCTTCGACTGCATACTCCTGCCTTTATAACTTGCAAGCTGTGAAAAAATTTTACATGATTAAATTCCCGCCGTAAATCCTTCAGACTGCGAGTAATGATTTCATTTCAAAGACTAATAATATCTATGTTGTTATATGTATAATACAATAGCTCGCCAATCAGATGAGGATGCTTTCTTCGATCAATATATAAATTTTAACCCAGAAGAGGTCGCAGAAAGCCGTAGAATTGCTGAGAAATAATTATCTAAACCTCGCAATAAAAAAAAATGTATTATAGTATTCAGCGAAATTCCAACTCTATTAGCGTTACCATTAGGATTCGACAAGAAAACAGGAATTTGTTCCTTTAAATATATATATATATATATATATAACCACTGTTATAGTTAGTATTTAAGAGAGTTCCAGGTCTATTTTTTATGTTTTTTTATGTTTCGAGTTCATAATGTTATCACTTATAAGCGATCGAATATAGATATATTGTCTACTTATATTATCAATATATAAATAAATATATACGTACTAAATTTTTTTTTTTAAAAGAGGTGAATTTATATACAAATTTTAAGAGAATTGCATAAAGGCTTTGTTTACGCGTCGTTTCGGATAAACGGAATATCCAAATCAAGAATTACTTAAAATAGACTTGCATGGAAGATTTTTTCCACCACAAATACCGGAATAAACGGAGAAATTATTCAATCAAGAATTACTCAATCAAGGAAATTGATTAATCAATATATTACCAAATCAGGAGGTCGGCTAAAGCCTTGTGGGATGATTCCACTATTCGACGCATTCAACATCCCGAAACATAATTATCACATCGCGCAATGTCGGAGTTCCAATATTCAAACTCTAGTAATAGATATGGGGTTTGAATATTGTAACTCCGACATCACACAGAGTGATAATAGAATTGTCCCACAAGGCTTTAGCGCAACCCCAAATGAGGAAATACCAAAAAGGGCTATCACGGAGAAATGCAATGCCACCCGAGATTTGCTACGTACAACTACTAAAATCATAAAACCATTTGTCGCTATGTATTACGTACGTACGTATAATATTTACAGTATTTTCGTTAAATTATTTCTGAATCGAGTACATACGTTTCGTTAGGGTGTGCAACGGCCTATAGACAGGGTCACTAATGATCATCACTAATTGCGGATTTTTTATTAGGATTGATGCACACATATCAATCTTATTAAAACAAAAATTAGATTTATTGAAATAAATAATTAACTAAATAGAATACTATTTTTTTTTAAACTGAACCTCAAGACTAGCTCTACACGGAAATAGAGCTATTTTTTTAAAAAAATATTTAGAATGCTAAATAATTAATGTTCTTGGTTTCGATTATTAATATTTTTTTACTTTTTTAAAAACAAAGATTAAAAAAATAGCTCTATTTCAGTATAAAGCTAGTTTAGAGCTTCAATTTTAAAAA
>CAJVQC010000667.1:0-12069 GCA_910592285.1 Racocetra persica | reverse complement strand
TTCCAAAAAATAATAATTTAGCCTTGAGTTGTTTAGAAATTCGTTGCAAAATGTAGATCAGCAGAAAGAGTTTTTGATTAATTAAAATATTAAATTCAACTAAATAAATTTAATTATTACAATTTTTTTAGAGTTTATCAATAAACAAATTACAAGATTCATTAAGTTATAATTTTTATTTAATATTAAATCAAGTGTAACAAATTAAATTTAAACTATCATCATTGTTGAGCAAAAATTTGTTTAATCATGTCATTAAGATATCTTTACCCAAAGTTTTATAGTTTTTATTAATATAGTATATTCAATTTTTAGTATGTTTAACTAAAACATTCTTAATTTTTTTTGGTTTGTATGAGTGAAGAATTGAAAATCTTATTTATTAATTGATTTGAATTAACTTTATTAATAAGTATTGTAAACCTTTTTATTAATTATAGTCTTTCTAACATTATATTAAATTGTTTTATTAAAATAAATGATTATTTAACACTACTAATTTTAATAATATAAAGTTTTTTGGGTATATAGATCAATATATAGCAAAATGAGATTTAGAGATATTTTGATTAAGGTTAAGATTTTATTAGATTATATTTCTAAATATATGATTTATTCACAGTAAATTTTTTAGCTTGCATTAGTATAATAAAATTTTATACAAAATTTTTTTTTTTTGGTATTAAGGTGATCTTTTTGGTCAAGTACTTTATTATTGTTTGGATTACTTTTACAACTAGATAATCTACATCCGTCATATATATATTTCTATATACATAACCTCGATACAATACTTTTTAGTAACTACCTTAGAACAATTTTATTCTCGTGATAAATTTGCTAGAGCCTTCTGTATCTACAATCTGGCTGATCTAGGCTTCGGTTGATATGTACAGACCAAGGCCCGCCACTTGCATCCTAGTTTTCTGATTGCTGCTACACAACCTACTTCTGCCCTTATAGAGTTCATCCAAACTCGATACACACTTACAGACTATTACTAGTATCACCAGCTATCTCAAACTACCAATCTAGATAGCCCAGAAAGGCTGTGATCTGCTTTTGGTCCCTACAGTTAGGTCCTTTTCCTCTGGCTACCCTCTGGCAGCCTGGTTGGTAGAGTATCTTGCTAAGCATTTCAGTCCTATTCAGTTTTACCAGTTCTTTAAGTATCAATCTATATGTAGTACTATTAAAAATTCGTATTATCTCTTTATTCAGAACTTCTCAAGTAAGTGCCTTACCGCCGTATCAGCCCTGTGGCTTTTTGTGATTTCGAAGGACTTATCTTGAGTTTGTATTAACTAAACCGGCTTGCATACCTTTGTATAACTCCTTATATTACACAAATACCCCAGAATCTTTTAGTTTCTAGCAGATCGTAATTGATATGATCACAGTTATAGGGTCTCGAGTTTTCTCAGCCACAATGATAGTTATCAAATTCTGTTTTTCTTAAAATCTAATTTTTGCTTTCTGTGAGAATTGAACCAATACTCAACTACTTAGAGTGTGACAACTTGACCACTTCACTAAGTCACCACATCCTCAAATTTTATATAATTTTATATACAGTATTTTTTTATCTATATATTATATTTAAAATTTTAATTGATTAAATGTTGATATCTATAAATAAAAATTCATCCTGAAGCCTCTTTTTGCTATATACTAACTTATATATAGTTCAATAATATGCAATTTATTGTTCAAGTAAAATCTATTAAGATCTTTTAGAGAATAAATATTAATCTGAAATCTATTTATTGTTAGTATATGATATGGGGTGTTAATAGAAACCAAGCAATTTGTTTCTAAGTAAATTTTTTTTAAACTTTAAATTAAAAAAAATTGCTATTTATTACCAGTGATGATCATCACCAGTATCACGTAATCAGCCGATTGCTGTATTATATAATCACATTGCCTCAAATAAAACTATTCTAAATTGCTACCAAATATTTACTAACACATGATTACAATATAATATAAACTAATTATATCTTCAAGATTAGGTATAATATAATACAATCCAATTCAAAACAAATATTTGTTTTGTAAAAAATTATCTATTTCTTAAAATTGCATATGAAACTACCTTTTGTACTCTAATAAGAAGGTTACTTGAATGATTTTATTATATATCATTCTAATTTCTATATGCAATATAAACTTTAATAAATTTGTTAGTACATCGCATATAATCACATGTTAGTAAAATATTGGTAGCCATCTTAGAGAAAACAATCCAATAATATTATCACAAATACAGTATAGTATATTTAACTGGGTTTGTGCTATCCTTTAAACCATCAATTTTAGTGGGCAAATTTGGCTGCTAGAATTTTTAAGAGATTTATAAAAGTTGCTTCTAATTTATTTTTATTAAAAATTAAGTTATTTAAAAAAATTTTTTTTTAAATATTAACTATTAATATAGATTATATTTTAATAAATTTAATTTTTATATTTGTATAAAAAAAATTTAAGTTGTCTATAAGCTAAAAAAATTTAAAATTTTTAAAAATTTTTAATTTTTAGAAAATTTATTTTTGACTATTGACAAACTTTTAAAAATTCTAAGAATATATACTCTATAATTTTGATACAATTATAAATTATGTTATCAAAAACAACTTTAATTATAAAAGTTTTTATAATTTTATAATTAAAATTTTAACTTTGATTAGTAGAGAAAAGTTTTTTTCTCTTCAGAAACATATAAAAATTTGAAACTTTTAAAAATTTTTGAAAAAATTTTATAGTAAAATTAAAAAATTGTCTATATTTAGACAAATTTTCTTTTATTTATAAATATATATATAAATAAAATTTTAATAGATATCAATTAACAATATACTAAATTTTTATTTTAACTTAGTAATAAGGTACTCATCCTTAATAAAATTTTTAGTAATTTTAAAAAAACATATTAAAAAAATTCTAGCAAGCAAATTTGGCTGCTAGACAGTTTAAGGGATAGCTGTATTATCTAATTATTATACTATTTTGCTATCTGGCTAAAAAATATATATGCTGTAGCTATTGTACATACCATATAATCCAAATTTGTAGTTAACTATTTCTAGTATCACAATCTAAAAAATTTCACTATCTAGTCAAACTAAATTTTATCTATCTAGTCAACTCAAATTTTATACTCTCTAATACTATTAGTAAAATTTTAGATAGGTGATATTATAAAATTAAAATAACTATACCAGATACATAACACTTGCCAGGCAACATTTTTTTTTGCTAATGTCTATAACTTGGATGACTTGACTCAGTTTTTAAAAATTATAGCTCCACTTGAGTTATAGTTTAGCTATAGTTTATATAATTATTCCATATAATATTACATATATATGAGTTAAGCTATAGCTCTTTTGGCTTGAAACAGTCTAGCTTTGTATTATAGCTAAAGCTAATCTTTGTACTATGTTTATATAATTTTAAATCACAAGAGATTTTGCTTTTGTACTTTGTACCCATAACCATTTCAATGCCTGTGCTATAAAATTTTTGTTGGGCACGAGTCATAAAATTCCTAATCAAAATTTACTAATAAAGTATAGTTTATTTATTAAATAAAAAATACTAACTGATAATTGTTTTATAGACAACTTTGCTAATATTGCTTAATGCTAGCATAGTTTTTTAATAAATTTTAATCCAGAAAATTTTTTTTTTTATACTTAGGATATTAATACAAAATTTTGAATATTGTCTTGTAAATATATAAAACAGTTTCATCTACAGTAGTTTCAGATTATACTAATTCTAATTGAGCAAGCTTTTAATTATAACAAATACAAATTACTAATTCTAGTATAAAGCTTAATCTCACTAAATTTTCATAGAATAAATAAGCTATGTAATCAAGTTTATGTAATAATTAGTTCAAGAAAATTAATATCTTACCTTGTAGTTCAAGTTAAATATACAATTATAAATAAAGATAGAAAAATCATTGTTACTAACTCTATAGTATTGCAATATAAAGTATAAAGCATGATAACCAATTATTAATATTGAAGTTAACATTGTTATGAATTGACATAATTTCTATTGTTTATCTTTATAATGATTGTTTATTTATAAAGGTTTATTGTTGATATTATTAATTACAATTTTTATACTTTCTTTTTACAAACCTTCTTCTGAATTACTGTTTATATTCCTTAAAAATAGACCAAATTACAATATTATAAAATATATGAACAAATACTTCTCTTATTAATAGCATATGGCCTACAATGATTAAAATCATCTATCTAATTCTATGCTTTTAGATATAACAACAGAAATAAATATTTTATCTGACAATGAAAAAAGTATCATAAATAAAAGTAATGCAGAAAATAAAATAATTCAAACAAACCTAAAAGTTGGTAATATAACAACAGAAATAAATATTTTATCTGACAATAAAGAAAGTATTACAAATGAAAGTGATGTAGAAAATGAAATAATTCAAACAAATCTAAAAGTTGGTAATGTCTTTAAAGATTGGGATAATGTTGATAATGCGGTTAAAATATATGCAAAATGAACCAGGTTTGTTGTTATTAAATCTCATAAAGACCTTGATTCTGTCGATAAAAATATTGTTCATCGTCATGTTTATAGTTATTAGAAAGCTAGAACTAATAATTCAAGAAAAGTAGAGGATATTAATTCATACTGTGATGCTGCTTCAACAAAAATAAATTGTGAATAGCAAGTTAGCTTTTATTTTAAAAAAAATGCTACTGTAATAGATCTTACAAAATTTAAAGATATTTATAACCATAATTGTGATTCAGTAACTATAGATCTAGCTTCTAAAAACTCATGTATTCCTTAAGAGATTTTGGATAAAATTGAACATTATACTATTAATGGTCATTTGGATACAGGACAACAATATAATCTTCTTGTTAAAGAGTTTTCTCAATACACTATTAAGAAGAAGGGTTTATATAATATAATTCAAAAATTTCAGAAAGTTCAAATTCATGATAAGTCAGATACTTCAACAATGTTTTTGTATCTTATAAAGCTATGTGATAATGATAATGATTATGTGGTTGTTCTATGTTTAGAAAGATTATCTAATAAACTTACTGGACTGTTTTAGATGACTAGTCAACAAAAAAATGAATTTTGGCTTAAATTTTATGATATAGTCATCCATGATAATACAGCAAAGACCAATCGATATGAAATATCTCTCAGTTTGTTTGTTGGTATCGATAAAAATTTTAAGACAAGAATCCTCGCTCAAGCTTTGACAAAGTATGAAATGCAGGCTGACTACTGTTGGGTACTAGATTGTTTAATAAAAGTGACTAATAATCTTTGTCCTCTTGTGTTGTTTACAGATAATGATCTAGCTATAACAACTGCTATTAAAATTATTTATCCAAAGACTCATCATTTGCTATGCATGTTCTATATAATAGAAAATATCAAAAAAAAAGATCAAAGTCAAGTTACATGATGAGATGATTAACAGGTTCATAAAGAATTTTTACTATATATGTAATAGTCATAGTTACTATCAGTTTGAAGTTAGATATAATAAAATGTTAAAAAAATATAAACTATGTCAGTCTTATCTTGAAAAAAACTCTATTCTAGTCATGAATCATAAGCAAAGTATTCTACTGCAAAGGTGTTTACAGCAGGAGTTGAGTCAACTCAATGTATTGAAGCTATAAACGGGATTCTTAAAAAACATCTAGATCAAGGAACTTTATTAAAGAAATTAGTAAAGGTAATCGAGAATGAACTTGAAAAAGAAGTACAATATAGTAGAATTAGAAATTATTATAGGTCAAATCTCTCAACTAGCCTTCTTTCAACTTATGATACTATTTTTAAATACTTTGATTCTGTTCTAAAAGATTATTTAGCTCCCACTCCATTGTTACTTCAGAGAGCCCAAATACAGCAATCATTATTGTATTAAGAAGCAACAACCACAATTGATCAGATCGAGGAATATGATGTTGAATTTACAAACATATATATGATGTACTACAAATTAGGCTATATAATCTTTTATCTGATATAAATAACGATGAAATTCAAGAAATTTGGGAGGTTTATTTTATTGCTACAATATCTTTAACATCAAAGCTACATTATGTAGTAATTTTTAGCAATTCAACATCACTTTGTATATGTATATGTTGTGGCTCAGATCGATGTTCGCATCAGGTGACAGCTAACGCACCTCAGATATCAATCACTAGATAAGGTGCCTTAGATGATTTGAGATGTGTTAGTCGTAACCTAACGCATTAAATTTTTTTTTAGTATTTTATTTATTTTATTTAAAACAAAATACGTATTTCATATTTTATATTTTTATATTGCAAATTACATAAGCTATTTATTTACTCCTTATTCTGACATGAACGTTCGCCATGATATCTACTGCCACATTTGCCACCACTTTTTTTACAATGACATCTATTACTATTACAATCACTTTTACAACTACAAATTGCACATGATGGGTCCATACTTTGAAGCCATGCAGCTTCCCTGATTGATATTTTATTAGGTGGTATAATATTAAGTTTGGGAAAATTAGTGGTGCCCAAAGGCTCAATCTCATTAGCAAAATAAAAAACCTCAATTATTTCAAATTTTGATCCTAATTGATACTTGTTATTTTTGGTTTTATCAAGTATTTTGCATGGTAGAGTTGGTCGATCAATACTAAATCTGTCAATCTTGGGAATGACCACTCTTACTAAATCATTGATTTCATATTCTTTTGGTCTTTTCTTGCCTTTAGACATTTGATAAACCATTTTTTCAGTATATGCTTCAAGGTTTTGATGAGCAGCTTGACGAAGAATTTCATGTTCACTAATATTATTAGTAATATCTGCAAGTTGTGTAGTAATATTTTTAGATGTATTTGAAGTATTATTGTCTTCAATATCATCAATATCCGTCACTAAATAATTAATATATTTATTATTAATATAATAAAACTAATAAATGCATATAATTATATTTGAAATCAAGAATATTTACTTTCAAGATCATTATCTAAACTTTCGATATGATCAGAATTTTTTATTTCAATCGTATCAGGTATGTCTTCTTCATCACGAATATTTTTTAAAAATAATTTATTAATTAGTGTACAGTTTTCACGAGACTTATTACTATACACCAATTCATATAGAGTCTTATTATGAGAATGACAATAACTATTATTCATTGATGATATAACAAATCGAAGTTCGAATGACCAATCACTTCGTCTTGTGTCTTCTTTCCATTTACCTAATTTTTGTTGAAGAATTCCATTGGTACATTCGACTAAACCTTGTGATTGTGGGTGACATGGTCTTCTATTAATTATTTTAATAGAAGGCCACATTTTTATAAGTTCTGTAATTACTGAAGCACAGAATTCTTTATCATTATCACTCTGTAATATAGATGGAGGTGATCCTAAAGAATGAAAAAGATCAAATAGATAAGCTGCAACTTTTACAGATCTTTTGGATATAAGTGGTTTAGCCCAAGAAAAGTGACTAAAATGGTCTCTGACATGACATACATATTTGTAATTACCATCAGCGTCAAATGATAAGTCAATTAAATCCATCTTATAATAATAAATAGTATTAAATTTTGTAGTATTTTAATATAAAAAAAAAAATTTATTAATCTACTTGCATTCGAGACAGAAAGTTTTTAGCAATAATAGGCTTCGCTGCTAATAGATGGAATGATGGCTTTCTTACGGCACATATAGTACAGTTGTTAACAAACTTTTCAACAATTTCTTGTTTTATCTATCCTCAATTTTCCTGGATTGATTTCTATAATTGCTTCTGGCCACTGTGTTGATCAACTTCAGAATAAGTCTTACAAAGTACTTCATACATGTTTTCAATAATTAAGACTAGAGTATTATTCTTCTTTATTATTACTCGAAAATCATCTGGAGTCACTTCTTCAAGACGAAATCTCTTCTTTGCCTAGTCACAGGTGTTTTTATCACCAATATTAGTATTAGAAGGATTTATGAGAATTAATTTGAATTGATTTAAAAGATCAAGATTTATTAATACTTTGGATTGTTTGCTTTTTGGAAGACCCATTACATATTGATCAATGATTTCATAAAAAGTACTTCGGTCAATAAATTTAAATTCCATGATGATAAAAGCTGTGAATTTAAGTTAAAGGTAAATGTAACGAAGTATTATTTGATATATTTGTTAAAAGATATAGGTAATTACTTTTGAATACAAGCAAGTTGTTGGATTCCAGAATTACAACAAAAAATATTAGTACTTTTATATGCTTCAAATAAACTTTATTAATTACTCAAAATGTTATCATATAGTTGGATTCCAGAATTACAACAAAAACTTTTATATGCTTCAAATAAACTTTATTAATTACTCAAAATGTCGTCATATAGTTGGATTCCAGAATTACAAGGAAAAATATTAGTACTTTAATATGCTTCAAATAAACTTTATTAATTACTCAAAATGTCGTCATATACATAGCGATAGTTAAGCATGACAAGACATCATATACATTGATATTTAAGCTTGGTCATATACAGCGATAATTAAACGTGACGACAATTGATAGTTAAATTCAAGTGCGTTAGGTTACGATTGACGCATCTCAGATCACCTGAGGCACCTCATCTAGTGATTGATATCTGAGGTGCGTCAGCTGTCACCTGACGCGAGCATCGATCTGAGGCACAACATATATAAGCGTGATATACAAGTGTATCGCATAGTGCAATGTATATATTTATCCTAAAAAATTAATTAGATTGAGATTAGAGTTAGAGTTAGAGTTAGGACTAAGGTTAGGATTAGGGTAGAGTTAGTATATACTAGAGTTGTTGGTGAAACTAATCTTCAATGGTGCACCGATGTCACCAAGTTGGTACACCGAAACTGGTGCACCGATAGTAAACTAGAGTTATAGATAAAACTAATCTTTAATGGTGCACCAGTTTGCTGGTGAAATTAATTAGTTTCACCAACAACTCTAGTATATACCAAAATTTTGCGAAGAATTTTTTTGTTAGAACATGAAAGGTGGTTTCTTACACGAAATTAATTTGCGCATCACACACGATCTTCAAATTTAATTGGTCAGGCGATGCATAACTATAATGCAGGGGTGCGAAACCTAGGAAATTCCTAATATGTATTTACGCATATATGTACAATAAAAATTTTGGACAGGCCGAAGTCCAATTAAGTTTTTGGACATGTCCAAAATCCATCACAGCTATAACCTATATCTTTGTCTATATTATTTATTGTATTTCTTGTTTTTTATATATCTTTCAGAAAATAAAAATGATAAAATATTATCACTCTTTTAATAAAGATTAGCCAAATTCTCCAACTTGAGTTTTTTTGTGGCATTGTGATTAGCCAATCAGATCGCGAAATCCAATGTAATATAAATAATTGAAAGAAATCAAAAAACTCCTTGCAAAGTTTTGTACGTACTTTAATCATGAAGCGTTATCGTTATCACACTTTCGTTTATTTATATTACACGATGATATTGGGCGGA
This sequence comes from Racocetra persica, assembly GCA_910592285.1. Classification (NCBI taxonomy): domain Eukaryota; kingdom Fungi; phylum Glomeromycota; class Glomeromycetes; order Diversisporales; family Gigasporaceae; genus Racocetra; species Racocetra persica. The sequence goes on along the minus strand of CAJVQC010000667.1, from coordinate 2,490 downwards.
GATGATTTTGCAGGCGATATGAAGTAATTTTGATTTAAAATTTTTTTTTTTTTTTTTAGTATCAAAATAGGATATTGCTAACTTGCCCCCCTGGTTAACATAACCATCCTATTATTATAATTTAAAAATGGCTTAAATCTAATCCTAAATTTTAACTTTTTTTAAAATATAAATTATAGGTGGTTAAAATTTATAATTTTAACCAGGGTTAAAGTTAGTTAAATTCTAAAAAGAAAAAAGGATTTTAATAAAATTTTATCAAGTTGCCCAGCAAAAAGTTCAAGATATTAATGATTATTGACTCAATGTGGATTGATGATTTTATATTCATTTCAAATTATTGATTTCTGATAATAACTATTAGATTTAGCATATATATTTATTTAATCCTGCTTATCGCTAAATCACATTTGGATCCTTGAACGAAATTTTAATAATTTATAGCATTGATTTAATAACTTTGACCGGTTTTTAAGTCTGATACTTTGAAAATGTGACATATATTGTAATTCTGTTATTCCAAATGAAGCAGAAATTTCAATTCCAACCAAAACTACGTAATAATGTCAGTTGCAACCTTAGAATCATTGAAACCAAACTCGAAACAATATATAAAACCCCTTGAACAGCCAGCTACAACTCTTTCATCATCGATTCCTAAAATGTTAAACACGGGACTGTCAGTATCAGGCGTAAAATCTAATGTACCATTCTCCGCGTTTAAAGAGTTTGGGCCGCATATTCCATCCTTGCTGCTCAATCCTTTAAGGGAATTGTAAACAAGAAGATGACTCCTAGGCGGATAAGAAACAAGTGAACCAATCACGCCATGATTGTATTTAGCATCCATTCCTGCGCAGAGCGTACGGTACGAAATCTTTTCGTTTTTGTAATGAACTTCAGGATCTTGAGAAAAAATATAACGATATTTTTTATCCTCCTCAATTTCTGAACATTGTGATGGTTTCGAGTTGCAATACACCGCTGTCCATCTTAAGTGAAAAATAGAACCAGAAGGAGCAATACATAAAAGATCGCGACCTTCACCTTGATAATCAAATGCGCAAGTACTAATCGATGTGCTTGGAAGAGTGTATTGGTGAAGGAGTTCATTCATAGCAATATCAAACACATCAATTGTACCATTTGTTGAAACAGAAAGGAGTGTATTGCGACCAAGAAGCCGGACACCGGCAACCTATTGTTTATCAGTATAAAGTAATTGAAAAATAAACGTGGAAACAATTTTTTAAAAATAGTCATAAACTAACCGCTTTAGGATGATTATGAAACAAGGCAACTCTTCTACCATCAGCCCATGATAGAACATGTATTACACCTTTACAAGTGCCTAATACTATATATTCTTTGTTCATGGCCATACACTGAGTTCCTATCCAATGATCCTCAATAAATCGGCCAAGGCATTCACCTTTTGAAAGAGAAAATAATTTACATCCAAAATCACTATGATAGATTAAAGTAGCAAGTTATCATACGTTATAGTATTTATAAAACAAATAAAAAAGAAATCATACCCGTAATATGAGCCGCAAGCGATAACATCCATATCTTCAAGAAAATCAACACATGAAATATCAGCACCAAAATCAATAGTAAGATCAGGTTTACCAGTTTTGATGTTCCAAACTTTGAGACGGTATTCACTTGAACCAGTAACTAATATATTCCCACGTAATTTTAAGGCAGTCACATTATTGTTGTGTGCTTTAAAGCTTGAAACTTTGGTGGCAGTCCCTCGATTCCAGTTTCTTTGAATTCGATAGAATTTTTCCCAACTATTTGCCGAAGACTTGGTTCTGGGCGGAAGTGGCCCTGGCTCGAAAAACTCCGCGCTATGATGTTGCCATATCGTTTCATCCAACGAAATAGAATAACTAAAAGGATCAAAAAAGGAACTAATTATAACGTACAAAGCTCTAATCCATTTTTATCTAGTTTCCGATTTAAAATTATTGAGGAAGTACCATTTTTTGGAAACCTTAAAAAAGAAATACTTTTATGAGAACCCTTTTCCATCGCGATGTCAAATAAACTGTTAAAAAGATCTTTACCGTACGACACCGACAAAGGGTAGACACGGGAAGTTCAATAAAAATTCTTAACCAAATTTCGTCCGGCAGTAAATCAAGGGGACTTGTAACAGAAGTTTTACTGCCTTTAAATTTTTCTAGGCTTTCCATGACATTAATGTATGTGTTTGGAAAAAAAATAGAATTATACAATCATCTTTCGGATAATCACAAACTTATTCGTATAATGTTTGGTCATTGCCATGGTGATACAAACTTTGTGAACATCGTTATTAGAGAATCCAAATATATTACAGTCAGAACTCCATAAATGCACACTCCATAAATGCACGGACTAAGTAAAAACTCTCTAAATGCACAGTATAGTCTGGTCCCAACTCATAAGAGCTATATATAATTTCTACTCTATAAATGCACACACTCTCTAAGTGCACTA
>CAJVQC010000666.1:0-12070 GCA_910592285.1 Racocetra persica | reverse complement strand
GTTGCTCTGGTGGAGGTAGATTATCTTCTCGTTGTTCAAGAGATGGTAAGTTGTCTTCTGGTGGGTCTTGTAGTTCAAAGGTTTCAGTTGGGGTAAAGATATCTTGGACTATACTATCTGAGCCTTCTTCTTCTTCTTTGATAGATTCTTTTTGGTGTACAGTTACTTCTTGTTGAAGATGGTGTTCTTCGATATATGTTTCTGAAATAGCAGCAAGGTTTATATCTATAAAATGTTCGGTTTGTTCTGCGACTTGTATTGGAGGTACTTCAAATATATCTCGAAGTGAACGTGGAAGAGGTTGATAATTAGGGTTGTTGGTTTCGTCTTGGTAAGAGAGTAAGCAAGAAGGAGATGGAACTCAGTAGATAATATGTTGGTCTCAATAACTAAAGCTATAAGTATCGTCTTGTGGTTGTTGCCTGATAGGAGTGTCTAATTTTCCAAAATATCTATCATATTGACCTGGCTTCTCATATCCAAAACTATAGACTAAATCGATATAGTGGTCAAAGACAGTTTGGTATTCGAAGTCAATAGCAGGTAGAGTAGTGAGGTTGGTATATCTTTGGAGTAATGCAAGAGCAATTTCTCTGGGGTCTTCTATATTTCCATTGTATCGACAACTAAAAATAATATCTCTAATAGTAGTGTGAATAGAGGGTCTGTTTTGGGTTATAGTAAGATATACAAGGCTAGTGGTGGTTCTGGAAGTATAACTATATGCACTGTAGATATTGGAATATCAATTCCAAAATCTTCCAAAAGGTGTTTGAAGAAAAGTACGAGGACTAGTTCTAGGTGGGGATAACAAAGTTGACAAGAGAGGTCTGGGTTTAAAGTTTGTAGAGTAGTAAAGGGAAGGGCAGAGTTTTGTTGGTATTCGTGCTCGTGGTTTACAATATATTCGTTGTATAGTTCAGTGACTCTATCAGTCATAGAGCAAAGTCTAAATGCTTTTGCTAGCTTCTAGCAAAAATAAAAGAGAAAAATAAAATAATGTTCTTGGGGTTGGATCCTTATGCCTACACTTTGGCTCATAGAGAATCCATCAATATTCTTTTAGGTTGGATCCTTACACCTACACTTTGGCTCATGAGGAATCCTTCAGTTGTCCTGGGAATGCGTTTAGGCACCAGCTAAATAAATCTTTGGTGGTGGGGGTTGTTGTCCGCAATACTCAATACAGTAATCTGGGATAACTATCCTCTGGTAAACAGCTAATAATTCAAAAGGGGTCTGGGATAATATCGTCTGGAAATAGTTTTAAAATATTTTCTGCCAGGAGGCACCAAATATTACAGTACCATGGTCTTCTTAACAGCAGTACTATAATAATGATATAGCTACAGGGATCCTTCACAGATTTATAGTGATATCTAACAGGTAAGTATAATTTCTACTACAACTAGAAACTATACTCTTCTGTCTGTAGCAGTTCGGGCAGACAATAGTTTATGGATAAAATATATGTTTTATTAGAGAGAATAAGATAGGCTATCCTTAGGTTTCTGTTTCTAAAGAATTTTATAATATTACAAGAGAGAATTTAGGGAAGAGGGGAGTCTGGGTCTAAGAGGTGGACGGTGCAGATCTAATATTAACTTGGAGGAATTTACATCCTTTTTATATCTTTAGAGCTAATCGCTAATCATTGCAGCTAAGCATAGTTTACTTAGTACTAAGCATAAAGTGTAATCGCTAATTGTTAAGTATTAAATGCTAATTGTAATCGCTAAGCGTAATCGCTAATCATTAATCGCTAATCATTAATCGCTAAGCGTAATCGTTAATCGTTAAGTGTTAAGCATATTACATGTCTTGTTAAACTCTACTCTAATAATAATAACTAAATAATACTATATGATAATAAAATAATAAAATAATAAATAATAAAATACAATATCAAAATAATAAACTAATTAAATAATAAACTGTTCTATAACAGTATACTAAAATATAGTGTAAACTATAGAAAGAATTAAGAAATAGAAGTACACAGCAAGACTAAAGATACTGATACTTAGGCCAAGTTAATCCACACCTCTAATACTTAGACCAAGTTAATCTATACCTCTAATACTCAGGTCAAGTTAATCCACACCTCTCTTGTAGTCTGCTGTTTTAAGATTTTGAGTTTTGTTAGTCACCACTATTAAAACATATGAATGCCACTAAGGAAAAACCACATATCAGGCTTTTAATTATATTTTGCGCCAAACATTAGTTTCTAATAAATTAATAAATTGTATCTAGTACAAATTATAATTAAAAGCCCAATGTGTAGTTTTTTCTTTGGTGGTACTCATATACTATGTATTATTTATAATTTAGTCTTAAAACTATGAAGTGTAAGAAATAAACTAGTGTTTGATGAAAAACTTATTGTAAAATCTCGAAATAGCAAGCATCTACGCACTATTTTGACTACTTGCGTACTATTTCAAGTATATCTATAGGCATTATTTTAAATATATAGGTTGATTTTCTGTATAGGATATTAAATAGCCTACAAAGGACTTTTAATAAAAGTGAATAATAGATACTTTTGGCATTTTGCTTTCAAAATTATCTATAATATATGTTAAACTGCTAAGTTAAACCAGACTTTTTAGAATTAAAGCTGGATCAGACAGAACGAACTCTTTAACATCTATATTTTTGAATCTTGCTTTTTTCAAATTATATAATAATAAAGTGTACATTATTTTGGGACACACATAGGTGTTATTTTGAATTTATATATACTATTTTTAGAAGACGTGATTTTTGAAATAATGCTCATGTTCGCTATTTCGAGATTTTACAGTATATAAATAGTGCTAAATATTTTCTTGAACACGCTAAGTCAACAAAAATCAAACAAATCTATTAGATAAATTTGCTTGATTTCTACTAATTTAATTTTGTATAATACATTGAGTCAACTAAATCAAGCAAACCTATTAAATAAATTTGCTTGATTTTTACTAACTTAATTTCGTATAATACATTGAGTCAACAGAAATCAAACAAATCTATTAGATAAATTTGCTTGATTTCTACTAACTTAATTTTGTATCGATCTTCCGATATAACTAATCAGATTATCAATCAGATCAGATTGGGTTAGATATTATTTACTAGATATGATACAAAAACGTGATTTTCTCAAAATTAGAGATTTACCGATTTGCTAGATTTCTGTTGACTTACTTCTATATTATTAATCTATATTATATGAAGTTATGTTTTTTGTTAGTTAAGATTATGAAAAATAAGTTTTTACAAATAAAAGATAATTTAAATTACCAAGTTTATTTGGTTTATTATATCTATAGATAGTATTATATATTTTTGATATCTGAGCTTTTTGGAGTGTCTGGTAGACTGTTTGATTTTTTATTAGACTTATAAATTTACTCTAAAAATATATATATATACAAAAAATAATTCTAAACAACTTTAATTAATAACTAAAAGTAGATCACAATATATTATTCAAAGTAATTTAATATCAAACTTAGACAAACTCTGTCTGAGTATTGTTTAAGTTGTCTGAATAACAATACTGCCTATAGGCTAAACTTAAATATTTAAACATACCTCTTATCTAACTTTTGAATTATTTTAATAGTTTATAAAACAAGATATATACTTTTAAATTTTTTTGATCTTAACTTTTACCAATTTGTAATATTTTGGTTAATCATCTAATTAGATTTAAAGTCTACTATGCTACTTTTAATAGCTTATTTGAGTATAATGAGTAAAATTTTATACTTAATAAACAAACTACAAAATATCTAAATAAAAATTTTTTTTTATATATAAATTTTACTATAAGCTTAAAAGTACAGCACTTCTATTTAAAACTTTTTTTTATTAAATAAATCACTCTTAGGCTTCTAATAACAGTTGTAAGCTTATTAAGATATATTTAATAGTAGTAAAAACATTAAAATTAGCTTGATAGTTCTTGAGAAATCTTTAAAAAACTTTTTTTCATATATAAAATTTCTTTAATAGGCAATCCACAAGATATCTAGACAAAATTTTTTTTTTATATATAAATTTTACTATAAGTAGAATATACAGCACTTCTATCTAAAACCTTTTTTTACTAAGTAAATTATTTTTGAGCTTCTAACAAGAGTTGTAAAGCTTATTAAGATATATCAAATAGTAGTAAAAATGTTAAAATTGGTCTAGTATAGTGCAAGACATCTAGTCATATCACAAAATAATTGCTTGCTCTAAAAGTTTAATAACTTTTTAACTAATAATAAATTTTAAAGAGATCTTTCTATATTAATATTTTTTGAAACCTAAAGAATATAATTATAGAGTGCTTTTTTTAAAAAAACCTTTTTATTAAAAAGTTATTTTAGTTTAAAACTCTTTAATTTTATATCAAATTTAAAAAATTCAGCACTTTATTTTACTAAAATTCAGCATTTATATTATATATTTTACTAAAATTCAGCACTTATATATATATTTATTTTCTGTTTTTTTTTTTTCTGATTTTTTTTTATTTGCAATTTAAAAATTTTAGCATATTGTTATAGAATAAGTTTTTTAAATTTCTTATTATTAGTATTATTTAGTATTATTATTAGTATTATTATTATATTCTATTGTTGTATTATTATATTATCGTGTAATATTATTAAGTAGTTTCGCATAATGTGATGAATAGAAAGAATGGTTACTATTTCTACCATTTTTACCATTTCTATCATTTTTACTATTTCTACCATTTCTATCATTTTTATCATTTCTGCTATTTCTACTATTTCTACTGTTTTTACTATTTCTTATTATTTATATTAGTTTTATTAGTTTAAAAAAAAGATATATAAACCCTGGCTTTCTCCATTCTGCCAGATAAGACTCAGACACCCCTCTAGATACAGACACCCTTTAGTTATAGGAATATCATCTCTTGTAATTAAAGTCTTATATCGTAAATATAGTAAAATATATCTTTCTTTAAACTATATACTTTCTATGAACTGCCCTTAGTGAAGTTATATTCTACTTCCATATCACTATAATCTCGCAACAGAGCTCTATAGCAGTGTGTTTTGTTACTTGTGCTGTATTAAGAAAGCTACAGTCCACTTGTAACAATTTTGTGCTTCTTGACAGAAAAGAAAAATTTTGCCACTTTATAAGGGAAACTCTATCTCTTTGAATTAAAAATTCTTGACCCCTAAAGGAAACTCTCTCTTTTGAAAAGGACCTCTTGCTAGATTAATCTTTGAAAGGATATTTATTTATGACTCTCTCCCTTCTCCTGCTATTACTAGAATAGTGATAGTTTTTTTTGAAAGTCCTGACAAATTAAAAAAGATTTGATCAAAAGGGTATATTTGAAGCCTCTGCTTTTGTAGCAACCATCGAGCTAGCAGCTTACTGTGAACTTTAATTGAGGATTAAGTGCGAATTACCTACAAGCCAAAGTGTAAGCGTAAGTAATTCTACCCAGAATTAAATTTTTAGATATAACTAGAACCAGATGACTCTAAAATATTACAACCCAAGGATTGCTTACAGCATTATATGCATCAAGCCTACCAATTGTATTTGAAACATATATGAAGACACGAACTAGCATACCAAGAAAATAGTTTTACAAACAATACCCTCCAAGTACTTGTTCCTGACGAATCTTGCTGATAGTATTTTACTGCTACCCAATATCATCATACTTTTTGTAGTTTTTGGCTATAGTATCAACAAGCCTTTGCTACAACTTCTTATATCCAGATAACAGTCACAGCCCATTTTGAATTAAGAGGTTACCTTAACTATAGTTCTGCTTGAGCTTTAGTTAAAAATATTATTTTTTTAGTTGTCGATATAGAATTCTATTTGACAACTCTGACAAATAGCCGCTACTCTCTTTACTAACTATACTAGATATTAACTTGCACCTTATTTATCTTCAAATTTTCCTGCTAATGATTTTGACCCTTATATTGAAAACCCTGATTATTCTCCCTAATTAAATCCTACTACCGATACTACTGAAGCTTTAGAAGATTTTGGTTTCCCTGTAGCTTCAACATTCCGAAGTGAAGTAAACTCATCTGATTTTGCAACTTTATCTGACTCATATTCTGTTAACCCTTTACAATCTGAGAAAATAGAAGATAAATAAGGTGCAAGTTAATATCTAGTATAGTTAGTAAAGAGAGTAGCGGCTATTTGTCAGAGTTGTCAAATAGAATTCTATATCGACAACTAAAAAAATAATATTTTTAACTAAAGCTCAAGCAGAACTATAGTTAAGGTAACCTCTTAATTCAAAATGGGCTGTGACTGTTATCTGGATATAAGAAGTTGTAGCAAAGGCTTGTTGATACTATAGCCAAAAACTACAAAAAGTATGATGATATTGGGTAGCAGTAAAATACTATCAGCAAGATTCGTCAGGAACAAGTACTTGGAGGGTATTGTTTGTAAAACTATTTTCTTGGTATGCTAGTTCGTGTCTTCATATATGTTTCAAATACAATTGGTAGGCTTGATGCATATAATGCTGTAAGCAATCCTTGGGTTGTAATATTTTAGAGTCATCTGGTTCTAGTTATATCTAAAAATTTAATTCTGGGTAGAATTACTTACGCTTACACTTTGGCTTGTAGGTAATTCGCACTTAATCCTCAATTAAAGTTCACAGTAAGCTGCTAGCTCGATGGTTGCTACAAAAGCAGAGGCTTCAAATATACCCTTTTGATCAAATCTTTTTTAATTTGTCAGGACTTTCAAAAAAAACTATCACTATTCTAGTAATAGCAGGAGAAGGGAGAGAGTCATAAATAAATATCCTTTCAAAGATTAATCTAGCAAGAGGTCCTTTTCAAAAGAGAGAGTTTCCTTTAGGGGTCAAGAATTTTTAATTCAAAGAGATAGAGTTTCCCTTATAAAGTGGCAAAATTTTTCTTTTCTGTCAAGAAGCACAAAATTGTTACAAGTGGACTGTAGCTTTCTTAATACAGCACAAGTAACAAAACACACTGCTATAGAGCTCTGTTGCGAGATTATAGTGATATGGAAGTAGAATATAACTTCACTAAGGGCAGTTCATAGAAAGTATATAGTTTAAAGAAAGATATATTTTACTATATTTACGATATAAGACTTTAATTACAAGAGATGATATTCCTATAACTAAAGGGTGTCTGTATCTAGAGGGGTGTCTGAGTCTTATCTGGCAGAATGGAGAAAGCCAGGGTTTATATATCTTTTTTTTAAACTAATAAAACTAATATAAATAATAAGAAATAGTAAAAACAGTAGAAATAGTAGAAATAGCAGAAATGATAAAAATGATAGAAATGGTAGAAATAGTAAAAATGATAGAAATGGTAAAAATGGTAGAAATAGTAACCATTCTTTCTATTCATCACATTATGCGAAACTACTTAATAATATTACACGATAATATAATAATACAACAATAGAATATAATAATAATACTAATAATAATACTAAATAATACTAATAATAAGAAATTTAAAAAACTTATTCTATAACAATATGCTAAAATTTTTAAATTGCAAATAAAAAAAAATCAGAAAAAAAAAAAACAGAAAATAAATATATATATAAGTGCTGAATTTTAGTAAAATATATAATATAAATGCTGAATTTTAGTAAAATAAAGTGCTGAATTTTTTAAATTTGATATAAAATTAAAGAGTTTTAAACTAAAATAACTTTTTAATAAAAAGGTTTTTTTAAAAAAAGCACTCTATAATTATATTCTTTAGGTTTCAAAAAATATTAATATAGAAAGATCTCTTTAAAATTTATTATTAGTTAAAAAGTTATTAAACTTTTAGAGCAAGCAATTATTTTGTGATATGACTAGATGTCTTGCACTATACTAGACCAATTTTAACATTTTTACTACTATTTGATATATCTTAATAAGCTTTACAACTCTTGTTAGAAGCTCAAAAATAATTTACTTAGTAAAAAAAGGTTTTAGATAGAAGTGCTGTATATTCTACTTATAGTAAAATTTATATATAAAAAAAAAATTTTGTCTAGATATCTTGTGGATTGCCTATTAAAGAAATTTTATATATGAAAAAAAGTTTTTTAAAGATTTCTCAAGAACTATCAAGCTAATTTTAATGTTTTTACTACTATTAAATATATCTTAATAAGCTTACAACTGTTATTAGAAGCCTAAGAGTGATTTATTTAATAAAAAAAAGTTTTAAATAGAAGTGCTGTACTTTTAAGCTTATAGTAAAATTTATATATAAAAAAAAATTTTTATTTAGATATTTTGTAGTTTGTTTATTAAGTATAAAATTTTACTCATTATACTCAAATAAGCTATTAAAAGTAGCATAGTAGACTTTAAATCTAATTAGATGATTAACCAAAATATTACAAATTGGTAAAAGTTAAGATCAAAAAAATTTAAAAGTATATATCTTGTTTTATAAACTATTAAAATAATTCAAAAGTTAGATAAGAGGTATGTTTAAATATTTAAGTTTAGCCTATAGGCAGTATTGTTATTCAGACAACTTAAACAATACTCAGACAGAGTTTGTCTAAGTTTGATATTAAATTACTTTGAATAATATATTGTGATCTACTTTTAGTTATTAATTAAAGTTGTTTAGAATTATTTTTTGTATATATATATATTTTTAGAGTAAATTTATAAGTCTAATAAAAAATCAAACAGTCTACCAGACACTCCAAAAAGCTCAGATATCAAAAATATATAATACTATCTATAGATATAATAAACCAAATAAACTTGGTAATTTAAATTATCTTTTATTTGTAAAAACTTATTTTTCATAATCTTAACTAACAAAAAACATAACTTCATATAATATAGATTAATAATATAGAAGTAAGTCAACAGAAATCTAGCAAATCGGTAAATCTCTAATTTTGAGAAAATCACGTTTTTGTATCATATCTAGTAAATAATATCTAACCCAATCTGATCTGATTGATAATCTGATTAGTTATATCGGAAGATCGATACAAAATTAAGTTAGTAGAAATCAAGCAAATTTATCTAATAGATTTGTTTGATTTCTGTTGACTCAATGTATTATACGAAATTAAGTTAGTAAAAATCAAGCAAATTTATTTAATAGGTTTGCTTGATTTAGTTGACTCAATGTATTATACAAAATTAAATTAGTAGAAATCAAGCAAATTTATCTAATAGATTTGTTTGATTTTTGTTGACTTAGCGTGTTCAAGAAAATATTTAGCACTATTTATATACTGTAAAATCTCGAAATAGCGAACATGAGCATTATTTCAAAAATCACGTCTTCTAAAAATAGTATATATAAATTCAAAATAACACCTATGTGTGTCCCAAAATAATGTACACTTTATTATTATATAATTTGAAAAAAGCAAGATTCAAAAATATAGATGTTAAAGAGTTCGTTCTGTCTGATCCAGCTTTAATTCTAAAAAGTCTGGTTTAACTTAGCAGTTTAACATATATTATAGATAATTTTGAAAGCAAAATGCCAAAAGTATCTATTATTCACTTTTATTAAAAGTCCTTTGTAGGCTATTTAATATCCTATACAGAAAATCAACCTATATATTTAAAATAATGCCTATAGATATACTTGAAATAGTACGCAAGTAGTCAAAATAGTGCGTAGATGCTTGCTATTTCGAGATTTTACAATAAGTTTTTCATCAAACACTAGTTTATTTCTTACACTTCATAGTTTTAAGACTAAATTATAAATAATACATAGTATATGAGTACCACCAAAGAAAAAACTACACATTGGGCTTTTAATTATAATTTGTACTAGATACAATTTATTAATTTATTAGAAACTAATGTTTGGCGCAAAATATAATTAAAAGCCTGATATGTGGTTTTTCCTTAGTGGCATTCATATGTTTTAATAGTGGTGACTAACAAAACTCAAAATCTTAAAACAGCAGACTACAAGAGAGGTGTGGATTAACTTGACCTGAGTATTAGAGGTATAGATTAACTTGGTCTAAGTATTAGAGGTGTGGATTAACTTGGCCTAAGTATCAGTATCTTTAGTCTTGCTGTGTACTTCTATTTCTTAATTCTTTCTATAGTTTACACTATATTTTAGTATACTGTTATAGAACAGTTTATTATTTAATTAGTTTATTATTTTGATATTGTATTTTATTATTTATTATTTTATTATTTTATTATCATATAGTATTATTTAGTTATTATTATTAGAGTAGAGTTTAACAAGACATGTAATATGCTTAACACTTAACGATTAACGATTACGCTTAGCGATTAATGATTAGCGATTAATGATTAGCGATTACGCTTAGCGATTACAATTAGCATTTAATACTTAACAATTAGCGATTACACTTTATGCTTAGTACTAAGTAAACTATGCTTAGCTGCAATGATTAGCGATTAGCTCTAAAGATATAAAAAGGATGTAAATTCCTCCAAGTTAATATTAGATCTGCACCGTCCACCTCTTAGACCCAGACTCCCCTCTTCCCTAAATTCTCTCTTGTAATATTATAAAATTCTTTAGAAACAGAAACCTAAGGATAGCCTATCTTATTCTCTCTAATAAAACATATATTTTATCCATAAACTATTGTCTGCCCGAACTGCTACAGACAGAAGAGTATAGTTTCTAGTTGTAGTAGAAATTATACTTACCTGTTAGATATCACTATAAATCTGTGAAGGATCCCTGTAGCTATATCATTATTATAGTACTGCTGTTAAGAAGACCATGGTACTGTAATATTTGGTGCCTCCTGGCAGAAAATATTTTAAAACTATTTCCAGACGATATTATCCCAGACCCCTTTTGAATTATTAGCTGTTTACCAGAGGATAGTTATCCCAGATTACTGTATTGAGTATTGCGGACAACAACCCCCACCACCAAAGATTTATTTAGCTGGTGCCTAAACGCATTCCCAGGACAACTGAAGGATTCCTCATGAGCCAAAGTGTAGGTGTAAGGATCCAACCTAAAAGAATATTGATGGATTCTCTATGAGCCAAAGTGTAGGCATAAGGATCCAACCCCAAGAACATTATTTTATTTTTCTCTTTTATTTTTGCTAGAAGCTAGCAAAAGCATTTAGACTTTGCTCTATGACTGATAGAGTCACTGAACTATACAACGAATATATTGTAAACCACGAGCACGAATACCAACAAAACTCTGCCCTTCCCTTTACTACTCTACAAACTTTAAACCCAGACCTCTCTTGTCAACTTTGTTATCCCCACCTAGAACTAGTCCTCGTACTTTTCTTCAAACACCTTTTGGAAGATTTTGGAATTGATATTCCAATATCTACAGTGCATATAGTTATACTTCCAGAACCACCACTAGCCTTGTATATCTTACTATAACCCAAAACAGACCCTCTATTCACACTACTATTAGAGATATTATTTTTAGTTGTCGATACAATGGAAATATAGAAGACCCCAGAGAAATTGCTCTTGCATTACTCCAAAGATATACCAACCTCACTACTCTACCTGCTATTGACTTCGAATACCAAACTGTCTTTGACCACTATATCGATTTAGTCTATAGTTTTGGATATGAGAAGCCAGGTCAATATGATAGATATTTTGGAAAATTAGACACTCCTATCAGGCAACAACCACAAGACGATACTTATAGCTTTAGTTATTGAGACCAACATATTATCTACTGAGTTCCATCTCCTTCTTGCTTACTCTCTTACCAAGACGAAACCAACAACCCTAATTATCAACCTCTTCCACGTTCACTTCGAGATATATTTGAAGTACCTCCAATACAAGTCGCAGAACAAACCGAACATTTTATAGATATAAACCTTGCTGCTATTTCAGAAACATATATCGAAGAACACCATCTTCAACAAGAAGTAACTGTACACCAAAAAGAATCTATCAAAGAAGAAGAAGAAGGCTCAGATAGTATAGTCCAAGATATCTTTACCCCAACTGAAACCTTTGAACTACAAGACCCACCAGAAGACAACTTACCATCTCTTGAACAACGAGAAGATAATCTACCTCCACCAGAGCAAC
>CAJVQC010000665.1:0-12083 GCA_910592285.1 Racocetra persica | reverse complement strand
AATGTTCTCAAGCACCTCTTTGGATTCGATTTTCTAGTTATCGAAAATAGTGATAAGTATCGTGACATAATTCTAGCTATTTTCGCATTGAAAAGGAGATCAAATTATGCGATTATAGACCAAAAGTTTTTTTAAAAAGTATGGTCAGCCCGGCTGACCAGGCCGAGTAATTTTGACAGATGGGTGGCCCGAAAGTTTGGCATCAGCCCATATCACTAATCTTGAATCCAGTTTGCATTGGTGGTTCTTTGGGCCTTCAAAAGCTATATCCATTTTATAAGCAAATCTTTCTCTTTCACTTCTACACTCTACTATTATTCTGTATATCTATAATGCTTAATTGATATATTACTTCGATTAACTATTCTGTTAGATTGTTAATTCAGCTTTTGGTCTTGGATCTTCTTGGGGTATATCTAGAGTTTTTACTTTGACAAAGCTGTTGGTTTTTTGTCCTCTAGCTTTTTTTCTTTCTTTGGCCTTTCTTTTTTTTCTCTCTTGTCTTGCTAACTCTAGCTCGGCTGATACTTTGAAATTTACAACCAGAGTTCTCAATTCTATTTTGTTGTTTTGCCTTTGTCAATTTTTCTATGTTCCTGAAGTCTTTTGCTCCAGCCTGCTTTTAATTTTGATTTAATTTCAGCTGCTTGTTTTTTCTTTTTCATGATTTGTATCTTCTTTTCTTTTGCTTCTTTGATTTTCTTCTTGGTCTCATGATGTGCTGCTGCAGAAGACTTGACAGATTCTTTGAATTGTTGTACTATAGATTTTAGGGCTGTTTTGTTATGTTGTTTTTGTCGGCTACTTCTTTGTTTTTGGAGTTTCTTGCTTCAACCTAATTCTATTTTCACCTTTACTTCAGCAACTTGCTTTTTTCTATCTATTAGTCTTTTTCTTACTTCATTATCTAGTCTTACTTCTATTATGATACCATATATTTCTTCTTTTATAATGTGGTTAACAGAGTCTTAACCATCTTGCATTGCTTTGTAAAAAATCTCTTGATCTTTTTCTATAAGTGCAGATATTGTATATTTTAATTCTCCTCTGTTATACCACCATAGCTCTTCATAAAGCTCTTTTATTTGTTTATCAGCTAATTCTTTTGGAATGAGTTTCTGTCCAGTATATTTTGCTATTATTTCTTTTACAGTTTTATCTATATCTTCTTTAAGTGTTTTTGCTATTAGGGCCTGGATTTCTTTTAATACCACTTTCATCTTTTCAGGTATTTCAACTTTTTTTCTTAAATGCTCTGCTAATATTTGCTTACATGACTTGTTGTTTTTCTATTGCTATTGAAAGATATTGTTTGCTATATTGTTTAATGGTTTTGTTTACTTTTGTCACATAGTTTTTGTTGTGTTTTCTTTGTTTACTTTCCATTAGTGTTGTGTTTTTTGTGTCACCAAAATAGATCTATGATTCAGGGTCAAGGCCGATTCCCCAAAATTTCATAAAGTGCAAAAAAATATCAATAATTTTTTATGACTTCTTCTATTTCTTTGCTAGTTCTGCTTCTTCTACTCAAGTCACCTAAGAGACTAAGTGTTTTTTGTAGTCCTCTTTCTTTTTTCTTAGAGTTCTGAGTTTAGTTTTCTAGTGGCCTTGGTGTGTTTTTTGTAGTTTTTGTGATTTTGTTTTTTTTTCAAAAATTTGTGTTTTGATGATTAGCAGAAAGAGTTTTTGTTAATTGTTAAGATATATATATTATTAGAAATAATAATATTAAATTTTAAAATAATAATAATAGAAATAATTATAATTTTATACTTATGTTTAACAAAATATTTATTAATATATATAGTATTAAAAATAAAAATATATAAAATATAAAATACATAACTCTCTCTGACAATTACTTATACCAACCAGTTACCAAAAGCAAGTTGAAGATTTAAGACCAGAAGTGAACAAATAACTTGAAGTTTTCTTTCTTAATACAAACTGTTGTCAATGAAGTCCTAAACATGATATACTGAGGAGCAAGTATTTTAGAAGGTTTGCAAAGAGGCTTTTTTTTTCTTGTCTCAGGTGGACTTCCTTTTGTATTTGGTATTCAAACTAGAGAAGTTTCTGAGAACAGTAAGTAGAAGGAAAACTCAAGTTATTTTGAGAACAGAGGCTATGAAAAACTCTTGGAACAACATTTCTTGGTTGGAAAACTCACAAAACTACACTTTTTTTCTGCTGCTTTCTTTTTTCATAATTTTTGACAAAAAGTAGAGAAATTGGCTACCCCTCCAAAAGATCAGTATTGTTTATATTTTTATTTTCAGAAAGTCTCAAGTTATGATATAACGAATGAGGAACACAACAATCATATGTGAAAAGAAAGTTCTATTTGGATTAAATTGAAGTATATAGAAGTCCTGTATTTGGATTGGCTTTGAATATATAGGAATAAAGGCCTTATACGATGAAACCAAGGAAGTAGCTTCTAATGATATCGGTGGACTATAGGGAAAACCCTGTTTAATCTCGTATAGCGAAGAAGCAAGGCATATTAGAAAAAACTGTAAAAGGATTTTGTAATTCAGAAAGAGCAGCTTAGAATAAATAGAACCAATGATTATATATCGAGGCTTTAAAATCAGCATTCTAGGATTCGAGATAGATTTCATAAGAGTTATAAACTGGAGCAATATAATAGATGTATGCAATATTCTGAAGTCATATGCATATAATTTTTAGCCCTTAGCACAGGTTAAAGTGTATTTTAGTTCATAGTTTCTTTTTTGTCAGATTTAGCTCTATATATAGATTTCTATAACTATGTAGATAGTTTTTTTACCTAGTTAGCAGGTTTTTATATCTGTAGACAAGTTCTCTTAGATTTTAGAATAATTTTTTAGATTCTTTTATAGTTTGGTCATTTTTTTATATATTTTAGTTTTTTTTTACTTTCCCTATTTTTGTTTCACTCTTTTTTTTTTTACTTCTCTATACGAATGTGTTATCAGATTAGTGGTACTTTATTATAAAACAGTGATTCTGACAAGGTTGGTGCTTCTATCTGTTGATATCTGGGCTTACATTCTCAGTAAGTTGAGGATTCTGAAAGGAGGAAAATTATTATTTAGGCAGATCGCTTCTGGGTCATACTCTAGCATAAAATTTTTGGCTTTGGCCATAGTTTTACTGTGATAATGAAACAGATCGAGAGAATCTTTATTTGGACAGGAATATAGTAATATAGTGATTTGTATATAGGCCTAGCTAGCTGAGAGTATTTTGTAATTCATATTCAATTTATAAAATAAATGTAGGATCGCTGAAGTAAAAAAAAAATAAAATATAAAATAATAATTTTAATAATAATTATAATTATGCTATACTTATCACCTAATAAATTTAAAAAAATCATTAAAATATATATAGTTAGAAATAATAATATATAAATTATTAAATAATAATTTTAAAAATAATTATAATTAAGCTTATATTTACTAGCTAATAATTTAACAAAATATATAATTTTAGAAATTAGTATATTGAATTATCAAATAATAATTTTAAAAATAATTATAATTAGGCTTACTTGCGAATAATTTGACAGAAATATATTAGATATAAGAATACATGATTGTATTTTAATAAATTATAAATTAAAGATAATTTTAAAAATAATACAACAAATAATTATAAAGCAACAAAATAATTACTCTCTTTTTATTGAATCAACAGATGAGGGGTCAATAAACAAGGCAGTAGTCAAATAAATATTTAGAATAATAAGAACCAAAATAAAGAAAAAAATTTTATTGTGACAATACGATTTAATTCTATTGTACAATTAATATTAGGAAAAGTGAGAACAAAATTATAGATAATAATAGGCAAATTGATAATTTCTAATATATTGATGAATTATAAATATATGAGTTGATAATTTTCTAGTGCTATTTTATATAAATTTTTTGATTTTAATGATTACTATTATTGCTGTAGTCTAATCAATATGATCATAGAATTATAAATTAGATTATATTTTGAGAATATAGAAATAAGATAGATATAACCTATAATAATATTTTATTTTTTAAAATGTTTATTAAAAGAATAACTTTACAATAATCTTACACAATCAAGTGATTCATATGTAAGCTATGGTCTGCAAAATTTGATTAAAAATAAATTATTTTGCAAATAGCAATAATTTATTGCAGTTTGCAAAATGCAGTTCACATATGCAATCAATTGATTGTTATTCAATTGTGCAATTGAAAGTAATTTTTTATCATAAATCAAAAATTTACTACAAATAAAATATCTTTTTAATTTATGAATCTTTATATCTGTAGCTTTAAAATAACATCAATATTCTCAAAAACAATTAAGTGATTGCACATAGGAGCTGCAATCTATTGTTGCTTACTTTCCTGAAAACAACTTCCCAAAATGCTATTTCTCTGACTCTACAATTCTGATATTTCTTTTTTCTGACAGGTGTTATGACAAGGGAGAGATTTTACTATTGCACTGCCAATTTAACTATTGGTTGTAAGCATTAACAATAGAAAACTAATGATTTATTATTATATACAAGATAGTAAAGATTCTAAAATTGTAACTAATACAAGTAAGTATCTTCTCAAAAGTGTATTTGGTACACAAAAAACCTTTTAAAAATACTAATCAACTTCTATTCTCTATTCTAATTGAGCAAAATAAGAACCTTCTACTATTTACAAAAAATAACTCTATTTATATTCATTTTATTAGACTCAAATTGATTAAGAAATTATAACGCGAATATAAAAGAAAACTTATTACTACAATAAACTATAATATTATACAAAAAAGCTTATTTAATGATATTATATTATTTTTATAGTCAGGACCTATTTCAGATCTGTTCATTACTGACAGTTTATTTTACTGACAAAGTAATTCTGGTTATTGTCATTAAGGTCAGGTAGAATTGGAATTAAGACTAGTGCACTATTAAAAAAACTTGTCAGTGAAATAAGATATCTGTAAAATAATGTTGGTAAAATAAACTTATCAGTTATAGCTATATTTATAATTCCTAGAACACCTGTAAAAAAATTAGCTAAATAATTTTTGAATGATCTAGTTAATTTATTATTTTGGCATAATACAATAAAAATTGGTAAGTGCGCATGTACTTACAAATTTTTATTAAATCAATTATGCTAAAATAATAAATTAACTAGATCATCTAAAAATTATTTAGCAAATTTTTACAGGTGTTTCAAGAATTATAAAAACAGTTGTAATCAATTTTCGTTTACAACTATTTTTATAATTCTGAAACACCTAATAAAAAATCTACCAAATGATTTTGGCTATTCTTCAGTTAATTTAATATTTTAATATAATAAATTCAATAAAATTACAAATTATGTATTTTAAATTAGGGAATTGATATTTATACCCCATTTTTGATATTCATACCCCCTATTAAACAAAAAATGCTTTAAAACAAAAGTTGTTATTAAGTAAACCTCTTTAGTAGTCTTAAGCAAAGTTGTTTCTCTAACTTTTCTGATTCTAATAGCACCAAAATTATTAAAATTGGATTGGTAGTTTTTATTTAAAGTTAACTAATATTTGTTAAATTTAAATATAAATAACTCAAGAATTTCTAAACCAAATTTAATAATTTTACTATTATTAGAATTAGAAAAATCAGAGAAACAACTTTGCTTAAGACTACTAAAGAGGTTTACTTAATAACAACTTTTGTTTTAAAGCATTTTTTGTTTAATAGAGGGTACAAATATCAAAAATGGGGGGTATAAATATCAATTTCCTTAAATTATAATGTAATCTAAATGTATATAACTTATTATGTATTGATCATTCTAAAATCAATAACTTAACTATATTTGACAAATTTTTATCAGATGTTTCATAAATTATTAAAACAGCTATAATTTTATATTCAAATTTAATTATATATTCAGATTTACAGTTGTTTTTATAAATGGATAAAAATTATTTCAGCCAAATTCGATAAGTTTTTGAATTTGGTATCATCGACATTAAATTTTTGGCATTTAGTATTTTTTAAATTACCAAAATCAGCAGGTGATCAGCAGATGATCACCAATTACTTGAAAATTTTAAAATTACCTTAAATTCTTTATTTTTTTAAAAAGTTATTACACAAAAAGTTACAATTTCAAAAATTTCTTGTCAAATTCTAATTCTTTAGTATAACATCTATTAATGTACTAGATTTTGCTTTGTTTTTTTTATTAAGCAGCAATCTTGTCTAAATGTCTTTATTAAGTAACATATGATTACATTTTATAGATATTCTATAGAATAGATGAGCAAACTCTGCAAACTCTGCAAACTCTGCAACTCTGATATTAAAAAATTAATAATTACAAATATTAGCAAAGCTTATTTCTTATATTGCTTATCTATTCTTTTATTTTGTTAAAGTGACCTCTTTGGTTAGTACTTTTATTATTCCTTGAATTATTTTTACAACTAGATAATCTATATCTGTTATATATATATTTCTATATATATAAATGCTAAGCTTATATAATAACTACCTTAGAACAATTTTATTCTTGGGGTAAACCTGCTAAAGTCTTCTGTACCCACAATCTGGCTGACCTGGACTTTAGTTAATATATACAGGCTGAGGCCCACCACTTGTGCCCCAGTTTCCATAGTACTAACTATGGCTTGATCACTACTATACAACCTACTTCTGCCCTTATAGAGTATACACTTACAGATTATTACTAGTATTCCCAGCTATTTCAAACTATCAATTAGATGGTCTGGAAGTGCTATGACCTGCTCTTGGTCTTCATGGTTGGGTTCTTTTCCTCTGGCTACTCTCTGGCAGCCTGGTTGGTAGAGTGTTTTGTTGAATACTTCAGTTTCATTCAGTTTTTATCAGTTCTTCAAGTAGTAATCTATATTTAGTACTGTCAAAGATCTGTGCTACCTCTCTATTCAGAACTTTCCAAGCAAGTGTTCCACCACCGTATCAGCCTTGTGGATTGCTTATCTATTCTATAGAATATCCTATTTTATATACAGTAATTTATCAACAAAAATACAACTAGCCACATATATAACTTTAGTTATTATTTAATTAAGGGTTTCGCCTATAGATTACCTACTAGATGCCATATCTGAGACCCACCTCTAGATCCCCTATTTAAACTTTCTGATTTTTAATACTATTTGCATATATATGCAATACTTATATTACTATTAAGTAACATATCAGGTTAGGGCTATCTAGTTACTATTATATCAAAGTACCACCTCATTGGATGTTACTATGTATTCATAATCCTTCAAATTTATCTTCAACACAAACTACTAAGTATGGTACCAAGATTACCAACTAGATTTTATCCAATTTTGGTATATCCCGTATCTACTAAAACTGGTATTAGTGCCAGAGGTGTTCGAATTTCAGTAAGTTCATTTCTTTTTCATAGCTTCCTTTTATGTTTGCTGTATCACCTGCTAGTGCACCTTCTCTCCATTTCTGGTATGTTCACCACTTCTCTTGCATTGAGCACCAACACTCCATATTGGAAGGCTTCTTTCTGAGAACTTTCTTATATACTGATCTTCTATTCACATGGACTTAGCCATGGGGCTTCACGTATATTTATATGCTTCCATAGATTACAGAGTTTTTACCTCCAGCTAGAATTGAACCGTTGACCTTGTCTGTGGAGGAAGGGCACCTAAACCACTAGACTATGGGACCCCATCCCTTAGATCTTGCTTTGTTTTATAAAAATTTCCTGTTTTTTTTTTTTAATTTCTCTTTGTGTTTTTAGTTCGCTAGTGTTGAAAATTAAAATTGTTTCAAATTTGTTAATAAAGAAGGTAGCTGCGAGATGCCGTCGCACTAATATTCTAAGAATGGAGTGATATTAAAATTTTAACGAGTGCATGCAAATTAAGCGGTGTGTGCCCGCCAAATCCTGAATTTTATTTGATAAAATATGTGGCAAATAGGGATGTGAATGCATATCAAGAATTTCACACGTGGTACCATTATAGGGCATATGTAACACTTTCTTCATGATAAATTTCACAATTAAGTTTTTAAAATTCTTATATTCAAATGTAGTAACATATGATAATAAAAGCATGATTTTCAGACATAAAAATTAGTGGCTCTATTCAAATTTTCATATCTATTCACGGGATATTTTCATTTTTCATTTTTCTATATAGGTTCTATATAGGATTGATTATCACTGATTAGAGTTTGGAAACCGGTTTTAGCATATGAAAAATAAAGAACTCTATCACTGATTACAAAAGAGGGGTAAATTTTGACGTTAGTACCCACGACCTGATTGATACATAAGCATCTCTCCAATTATATTATTCGTATTAATTTTAATCAATGCAGATAATTTCTTATTCAATTTCTTTATGTTGATCAATCGAATTATTCAAAGATAAGTTAACACTTAATTTATTTACATTCAATTTTTTTGAATGAATTAATTGCTATTTCAATCGGTTATTCAAAGGTAAACTGACACTTATTTAATGACACCGAGGGAAAATCAAACTTAGTCCATATAAATTTATATGATCAAAGTCAGGATTTTTCTTGGTGTCATTTATATATTATTTACTTCTCATTTAATTTATTCTTATTCACGTTGACATAGTTTATGATCTATTCATTTCTTATTTAATTTCTTTTTATTTATAGATAATAGTAATTTATACTGTAAAATAAATTAATAATTTTCATTTAATTTGTATTAAATTAGTCTACTATATAATAAGATCATTTTATTACTGTATTATGTGAGTATTAGTGATCAACTAAAATAATCTAATCATGCTCATAGATATTTACTGTAGAGGTGGAAACAACAATTATACGACAGCAAGTTTCTTTTACCAAAGATAATGTCACTCGCACAATGCAGCACATGGGAATGACATTAGTTAGCTTCATTGAAAAAAATGGAAATCATATTGTGCACTTAGATAATTACTTGACGGATATATCGCATAGCGATACTAAAATCATGGTGAAAAAATGGAAATCATATTGTGCACTTAGATAATTACTTGACGGATATATCGCATAGCGATACTAAAAATCATTGTGAAAAAGTAATAAGTTGAAGGGTAGAGTAATCGGTTAGACATAAAATCTTTTCTTTTTTAGGTTTTCGATCCTGATTTACGCGATAGCGTCTCGTAGTTATCTAAAAAAAGTTCTTTGTTTGTTACAAAATGGAAAGTTTCACATTACGATTTTATCAATTAATTTATAAAGAGAGTAATACAATTTGGAAAATATATAGTCGCTAAATTTATATGAATAAATTGAATCTAATGAAAGATTTAACAGTACAAATGACTATTAAAAATCGCACCCCGTCCAAACTAATAGTTAGATATGATGAGCAGCGAAATACCAATTATTGATAATGAAATAATCTTATTTAAATAAATTCATATGTCTCGTAAAAAATCAAGTAAAACTAAAAGTAGCACAAAATATTTCGTAAATCTAGATAAAAGACTAGCTAAAAAGTTAAAAAAAAGTTTCATAGTATGATCTAACGTACTACTGCATACGGTAAAGTATGTACATAATGATAATCTTATATTTAATAGTAAAATTCTAAAAAGGTTCGATAATCTGGATATGAACAATAAACTTGTTGATTATTATTTAATCAGCTCAGAAAATCGACCATCGATTGTGGTTTTTAGAATCGATCCCATCCCTATTTTGCTGTTTAATTTCAGGTCGTAATTATTAGAATCAAATTCTCTAGAAAAAATGGTAAATTTTATAGTGAGAGAGTTATATCTTGGCAATTGAATATAAGAAAATACTGTGTATTTGATGTGTTGGTAGCTCTAGCAACAGATACCTTTTAATAAAATATTTATGGCACTGATCGTACACTGATCGTACACTGATCGTACACTGATCGTACCTGGGTTTACTAATTTTCCACCATTTCGCTATTGGGAGTATCATAAAATTGATTAATAAGGTAGATACTCCGGTATATGAATAATTAGTAACCAATCAGAGTGGTGTAGGAAAAATTAGTAAACTCATCGTACCTTAGTAAATAAGTTAGTCGTAACTAGGTATGGATGTAAATCATTATCGTTATGTCATAAGGGTTTGGGTCAAAATCCCGACAAGCGAATTCCAGACAGGTCATAATCCCGACAAAAAAATCCCGACAGCAAAAATCCCGACAGCCAAAAATCCGACAGTTAAAAATCCCGACAGTTAAAAATCCCGACAATTAAAAATTCTGATGAAAAATAAGCTAACCCTAGCCTAACCCTTATCTAAAGTGACTTAACCCTAAGTTAATTAAATTAAAAGAGGCTACTTAGCTTTAAACATACCCACATTCGGGATTTTCTACTTGAAAATTCTAATTGTCGGGATTGTCGGGATTTTGACCGGCACCATGTCATAACAAAGGATGTAGATCATTATTTCGGTATTTCTTCTGATTGGTCAATAACTTTCAATTGTATTTATACAATTTAAAGCACTTTTTAAGAATGTAATATTTATAAACCATGATAAAGAAGTTTTAAAACATAAAGAACCTTAATACATAAGTTATAATATATGAGCGTTTAAAACTTTTTATATGTCTACAGGCTCTAACGAGTCTTATCATAACATGCTCTGGGTATAATAAACGATAGATCTTTAAACATTATATTAGTTCGGTATAAAAGGGTGCGGTAGGTATTTAAAAAATATTTTTGTTGTGAAAAGCAATAAAGTTTACTGTAATGTAATGTGATTAGTTAGTTGCACATGATGCATGAATGGCTAATCATAACTTGTTATTCATTTTCATGTGATCAACCAATTACGGAAAGTTATCCTACTAAACAATTATTCAAAAATTAAAGAAATTCCAAATCCACTTAAATTTACAACATATATATTTTTTTTAAACTTTGAGCAAAGATTTCTCAATATTAGCTTTTCATGTTTAAAATTATTTTTGAATTCAATTAGCTCGTATAATTTAAAATATCAAAATGGACAAGACATTATTATTGAGATGCTTTCGCTCAAGGTTTGTAAAGATTTAAGTGAATAAACTAAACCTTTTATCTAGTTATAAAATACTAATGAATGTTACATTATCTAGTAGATTTAAAGAAGTTTTGCTAATTTTTACGTTGTGTGGTCACAGCAATTTGAAATGTATAATAATTCATATATTGTATTTGTAATTTATTGTAATTTCAAAAAGTGTTTAAAAAAAAATAAAAATAAAAATAAAATTGCAAATAAAAAAAACAATTTAAAAAATAAATAAAATAAGGAATAGAAGGAAGAGATTGGGAAAAACAGAATTCCTATACTATTTTATGTAATTTCAGGGGTGCTTTTATCTGATAAATTTTTTTATGTAGTAAAAAAGTAATCTAGCATTATTCAATTTTAATTTATTTTGATTCGAAAGCAAGTCTAAGATTCCCATCGCTATTTAGCTATACCAATAATCAGTTCTGTGTAATACTAGGTGCAGGATTAGGAAAGCGGGAATAAAAGAAAATTTGTTTATAGGCAAGAAATTTAGATTTACTTGCAAAAAAAAATTTGCAAATTTAGAAAGTTTTGAAAATTTTAGTGCGAAAGCGCGATAATTGAAAAAAAAATTCTTTTCATTTTTAGAATTTTTTATATTTACATTAAAATTTGCATTCGCAGATTCGTGTGTGTGCACATGAAATTTGATGATCACAGTAATTTGAAAAGCACGATAATTAACCAGACCAGTTTGACTATTGACCAGAAAATTTTGGTTGACCAATAATTTTCCAACACTGTATATGATATATTTTGATGAAAAGAATTCAAAAATTTTTGGTAATGACTTCGGCAAATATGAAAATTAATTTTGGCAACTATGAAAGATTAATTTCAGCTGACTAATGTCGTAATAATTTTTATTATGATAGGCAATTAGTCATGTGTATACCGATACCCATAAATCACAACGGATAATTTCTTGTTATCTGGCATGATCTGACGAATACACAGTTATTGGCAGGATGATAACAAAAGCACGTGGCCGAAGGCC
>CAJVQC010000664.1:0-12089 GCA_910592285.1 Racocetra persica | reverse complement strand
GGGTACATATTCTTAATAAAATTTTAAGCAATTATAAAAAAATATAAAAAAAATATTCTAGCGGGTATATTTAGCTGCTGGACGGTTTAAGGGATAGTATAATTAGAATATATATAACTAGAACATATAATAGTTATAAAAATATTGAATAAGAAATAAAAGATTAATGTTTATAAAGTTGTGTGAAAATAGTATTAGGACTATCAGCAATTTAAGCATTCTTGGCGTTTGTGATGTGTCATATTGTCATTTTAATACTGTAGCCATTTTTCATGATCAAGAGTACCAAAAATATTATTACTGATGCTAATTCATTCGTATAGAACGAATAATTAGTAAAAACCTTTTATCACGTCATATATGACTTTTCTTACTTTTGTTACTTCAGGTAGATCGACGGCATATAAAACATTCGGTTTTTCTTTATGATAGTATGGAAAAGGGTCTTAATGGGGATATAATGTAAATACAGTCAAGCATATTAGATCATTCCATTGAAATTTGATTGGCTGCTTTCGGTAAATTCAGTTATATTTAGTGGCTTTTCGCAATAATTCAACATAAAAGACTCGCTAATTAGTGTATAACTCAGCTTTCAATTCATATAACTAAAGCAAAAAGAATCACCTGATCTGCATTTCTATACCATAAAAAGGCTGATCTACATTGCCATTTTTAGTAATGTGCCCGACTGAAATAGGCAATATAGAGGAAATTTAACCTCGAATGTAAATAAATAAAAAGCTTTTTGCCAGGAGGAAAGTAATGAAGACACCCCAAGTAAATACATTTGCAATACATAAAACTAAGTATATAGTAAAAAGAAAAGCCCAAAACTAGTTATCACTGAGGATATCTTGAAAATAAAGATAGAAATTTAAAATTGGAAAAAGAATATAAAGAAAGAAATAATTTTTATAAATATATATAATGAACATACCATTAGCGCAGAAAAAATCAGAAAAATGATAATGGATAACGATGAAAAATGGATAGAATATATCGAGAAAAAATAAGATTTTAAAATCCTTTTAGTAAGTTTAAATAACATATTTTATAACAAAATTTAAATTTTAAATTTTTATATTTAGTATTATTAATATATAAAATTTTAAACTTTTAGGTATTTTATATTACATATTTATATTATTGTGATACTGGATATCGTGACCGATCACGTGAAAAATACCCAAGTTATATATGTATCAGAAAAAGTATTTCGGATCTAGAGGGTAGATAAGGAATAAGGGAGGATATAAAGACAAATTACATATTCTTAAAGATATTATATAAATCATTGTAAATAGCTTTAATTAGTTTTAATAGATAATAAGTGTAAAGTTACATTTGTGAGTGATGAATTTAGTATTATAAATAAAGGCCGAAATGGCCCTTAAGATCTGTTGGCATTATTAAAGAATAAGTCCCAAATACCTTATATCGCCTATAATAAATACTAACACTATTACATGTGACTTATCCGACTTGCCTTCGTGGACCCAAAGTAACCGAAAGCCTTAATCACCCACCAGCCAAATCTAACACCCTCTTTCGAAAAGGTTATCTATTGTTGGTTGCAAAAGAATTCGGATTGCAGAGCAACCAAGTCACTAGAATCCGCCTATGATATTACATAATATATTTTCAGTTTCAAGTTTGTAAGCTTTTTCTTCATCCTTTTCAACACCAATCTCAAAATTATAGTATTTTATTAATTATTCCTTGCAAAACTTGCGTACTTTGGAAAATTTTTATAAAGATAAGAATAAAATTCTAATGCTTTTTCATTTTCTTTAAAAGCACCTAATCTATTCTCAACACGATCAACTAACAAGATTTCAATCCACTAATATTTTCAGATTTATCATAATATATATCTAAAAAAAAATTCAAAAGCTTTTTGGTAATCTTCATTCTTTTCAAAAAATGCGAGGCTAGCAAATTTTGACACCATATTTGTATTTGGATAAACTATTATACAGTTAATTTAATATATACTGAATATTTATAACCGTATATAAATCTTTTTAATTTTAGAATTAATTGACTTAATTGTTTAATAAAAAATATTGAATTGAATTTTAATCGTAGTATACTTGAAAATCCTCAATAGAACTAAAAATAGATAAAATTAATTTAATAAAAAAATAGGTGTTTAAAATTTTAAAAAAAAACCATATTAAAAAATATTTGTTTGCTTTCTATTGACTCACCCAAGTTTAATTTTAATAAGAGTGTCCAAATCGCTATAAATTATTTTTTGTATAGTATTTTATTTAATAATGATTACAATACTAAAATAAAAATATTTTTAGAGTGCGAGCTGATTATTGCTGCTGAATTCTGGACACTCTAATCGGGAAATATCTCTGAATTCGACTTTTGCACCACTTCTTTGTGCACAAAAATGGTCTTTTTCCAATATTGTAAAAATTTGTATAAAAATTTTTCGAGACTTGGTTTTTTTGCAAATATGTATTTTATCAAGCATTTTGTTAAAACTAGAGATGAACAAGGTAATTACTTTTTACGTAAAAAGTAATTACCTTGCCTATTCTATTTTGTATTTATAAAATTCAAATACCTGATTGATATAAATAAACTACAAAATTAGAGTATTATTTATTAAATATGAACATGATGATGATTGTATTGACATAATGTCACAGGGTATTTCGTCCAATAATTTTTCCTATATTGTTATATGAAATTATATTCTTCACTATGTTAAATTTGAAATAGTAGACAAAGAAAAAGAGCTAATCCGATTTATCATTTCTTTGCCTCTAGAGCCATTATAGTTTGTATAATAATTTATTAATAAACCCAAACCTGAGTATCTAACATACTAAACACTTTGTCAATATATAAAGAGAAAGTATAATTAAGAATTAGTACCGCATAAAATTTTTAATTAGTAATATATATTAATAAATGATATAATGAATTACTTAGGAACACTTATTATTATTATATTGTTATCATTATGCTATTAGATTAGATTGATAAAAGAAACACATTTTTGTTAGGTCATGTTATTAATATTAATATCTTATAAATAAGAGTATTTTAAAATCAAAAATTTTCTCATGTATTTATCTGCCTATAAAACAACCAAGAAATTTGGAATTGTATCTGATACTTTAAGACGTTGGTTATGACAGGGAAAAATAACTGTGAAAATGTCTCCATCCGGGACTCGTCTCTATGATATTTCTTCTTTTTTACCAGAGTCGATTACTCAAAATGCTATCTCAACCACCTCTGTTACTGAAAAAAAAGGTTTTCTATATATACATGTCTCAAGCAATAAACAAAAAGAAGTCCTTAAAAGACAGAAACAGATCCTTAAATCCAGATTTCCGAATTATGAGCTCGTCAGTAATATCGGGTCAGATATCAACTTCAAAAGAAATGGACTTAAAATCTTACTGGAACGATCAAGTAAAGGAATGGTCTCAGAAGTTGTAGTTACTCACCGTGATCAACTCTGCAGATTTACATTTGACCTCATTGAATATATGTTCTCGTTACACTCTACGAAACTCGTGGTTCTCTTCGACGAATCAAGTTCCAATAAGCATGAATTATCACAAGATATCCTTGCAATCAACACCGTCTTTATCTGTTGAATACAGGGAAGAAGAGTAGCTAAATACCAAAGTGAACAAAACTAATAGAAAATAAAAACAATAAAAATATGAAGCAAAAAAAAATGAAAAATCGAAACTACTGTGAATCGAACGTTATCAATCAAAATATATCCGAATCATTATCAGAAAAAGATATTGAAGAGATGGCTAGGTTTGATGAGATACGCTTATAATACTGTTGTTAGATGGAACAAAAATCATCATTTTTGTAATAGTTCTAAAAATTTTGAATGAATAAAACCTCATACACTCAACGAAAAACTTAAATTATACATAGATGTAAAAGAAGGAAATGATTTTAATGAAAAAGATAAAAAATTACAGAGATTATGTGTATAGGGAGAACACAAATTTCTTCGAACAGTTGTATAGTTAGAATTACGTATTAAAGGTTTACATGATATAGTACCTGCAAATATAATTGATGAAAGTATTGATGAAGCTTTGATAGCTAGAAATAATATAATACAAAAAAATTTAAAAGAAACTAAAAAATCATTATTATCATTTAAATCTAAGAAAGATTTACAACAGACAATGACTGTTCGTGCGCAAAACTTTTCAAAGAAAGATTGGAAATATTTTTACATTACACATCTTTATAATTCTTTAACTTTATCATCAAAATGATACAAACCCAATAAATTACAGAATAGAAAATGTGACTTACGTCCGTTTCTTTTGAAAAAAGGAGAAAGCATAATAAATGGCCATCACAAAAGATAGATTGTGATTGTAAACTTATGTATATACGTAAAACAAACGAATGAATATTTTATTGAGTATATGAAGCACAGAAACAGATCCATGAAACACAAGCAGATGTTCATATAGTTTTAATTGATCCAGGAGTTCGTACTCTATTCACTTGGTATTCTTCGACAAAAGGTGTGGGAAAGATAGAAGAACACGATATAGGACATATTTTTCATTTATGTAAACACATGGACGATCTAATATCGAAAAAGGATAAATTGGTATCTTCAATCTCGAAATGAAAGAAGAAGAAAGCATTGCGTGTTGACAAAGCCATCTTTCATATGCAACGAAAGATCAGACAGCTGCAGGATGAAATCTATCGAAAAACAATCAAGTTCTTAACAGATGAATTTGACATAATTTTTATTCCTCCTTTTAAGGTTTCAGATATGGTAAACAGGAAAACACGAAAGATAACAAGGAAAACAGTTAGAAAGATGCTTTGCTAGTCTCATTACAAGTTTCGACAATGATTAATTTCAAAAGCAAAAGAGAAAGGAATTCATGTGATAATTTAAAATGAGGCTTACACATCAAAAACATGTAGTTAGTATGGAAACATTCAGAATATTGGAAGATCAGAAACATACAAATGCAAAAATTGCGAGATAAAAATAGATAGAGATGTTAATGGTGCTCAAGAGATATTTCTTCGGGCTTTGCTTGATGGAGCCATGACCTTGTTATAAGATATCTTCATGCAGAAAATAGTAACTTTACTTAGTAATACTTAGTATTGATTATTATTGATGTGTTACAATCCATCCATATCTTTACATAAGACTAATTGGCAATTAATATTGCTTAGTTATATTACTTTATCACTGCTTTATCATTAGTACATTAAATGCTTTTTCAAAATTTTAATACTAAAGATATTATGCGAGTTATATATAAATATTTGCAAATACTATAAAAATTAAACTACAAAAAAAATCATCATTGTGTACCCAATAGTGATTGTATTGACATGAATGTCACAGGGCATCTCACCCAATAATTTTTCCTATAAAAGTTATCTCAACGTCATATGTAATGATAATAATTAAAGGTCATATTATTATGTCTATTAATTATATTAAGTCTAGTGGTAATATATTCTTTCACTATATTAATATTATCCCAACTTAAATTTGAAATAGTTGACAAAGAAAAAGATCTAATCCGATTTATCATTTCTTTGCCTCTAGATCCATTATCGTTTGTATTAAAACAACTAAGGAGACTATAAATCTTTTTACCCCATTCTTTTCTTTTTCTAATAGCACTGTCTAAAGTATCAATATTTAGCTGCTGCATGAATTCCTGATAAACTTGCTGTCTAGAATTATATACATCATGTGATATCATATAAAAAGTTTTATATGATTGTGCTATAGACTCCCCAAGATCATAGTAACGCTTAAGAACCTCATAAATTGATTTATTATTTTTTTCTTCAGCAATTGAAATTTTTTTATTAAGATCATTAAAATTTATAGTAGTTAATCTAGTGTTGGTCTTATGATGCGATTTTGTTGTGTTCTGTGTAGTCAACTTATAATGTGAATGTGTCATGTTTCTTTCAGTCACATCATTCAATAGCTCATTAACAAGTTTTTTAAATTTTTGAGAATCTTTAAATTGCTTTGTGTTTTTCTTATGCTTAGGTGTTATTTCAATTTCCTCAAGGCATCCTTCACTTTGAACAGGGTATTTATGACAGTTAGGTTCATACTTTTACTTTGCAAGCACATTAAATAAAATGCATGTCTACAAGAAAGTAGTATAATTGGGTAGAAGGAAAAAATTTCTCTGGCACATTCTTGACATAGATACTGTTCTATATTTATGCCCCAGATATTAACATCTTTGGAATTTTTTAGTATGTTCAATACAAAAATTTTAAGTAAATCACTATGAAACCAGTTGGGATTTGGGGTCATATCAGACATTTTGATATCTTATAATTAGTATATTTTACGATTTAGCGATTTAATTTACTTAAATAAAGCTTGATCAAATTTAATACATTTGTTTATTTTTTTTTTTTACTCTACATTAAAATAAATTCTGATTTTGTATTTAATAATTACTTAGCGTAATTTTTTTTTTTAGACAATACAAAAAGAATGAAATCGTTAATTCGATCTTATTCTTTTTGTTGACACAATATAATCTTTTAATTGAATTAAAATTAACTCAAAAAATTTTTAAATTCAATTTAATTTTAACAGAATATTAGTAATGCTTATCGATAAACGATAATGAATTGCTTAGTAGGTAACTTAAGAGTTACAACCAATAAGGATTCGATTTTAATTTATCAATTTAACCTAATAATCTAATAAGAATAAGAGCTTTATAAGTATTACTATCATTATACAATTCATTATCTCTAATTAATTACTAATTACAAGAAAATTGAACATGACCAACACTATAGTCAAGGTTAGTGTTAGAATTGTCTGTTTTTTTAAAAAAAAGCGTCTCACTAGGTAGATATTGTTTCGTATTCTCAATTAATAATAGTAATAAAAATATTGTGATTGGCCAATTTTTGTAGATCATCCCATGCTATTGTAAAAAGTTTATCATTATTTTTAATGTTATGATTTTTTATTTTTTATTTTTTTTAAAAAGAGGTTTATCCTCTATCTCTTTATTAATTAGTTAATTTACATATATAAGATACATGCTGAATAAACTAAGCTAGGGAGATGGGGTAAGTACTACTTTACTCTTGACCTATTCTTTGCTAGAATGGTCAGTAGACCTCTGGTGTTGTCTTTAAAGTCTGAGTATCTCTGATTTATATAGAATTTGATTCATTCACTTTGCTCTTGCGTGCTTGCCAAATGATATTGTTAGAATAATTAGCAACAATAAAATTTGATAATATTTTTCAGCTTATGAAAAAATCTTTATTTTTGGTTTAGAATAAATAATTTATTAAATTGAATTTGAAAATAAAAAAAACACAAAACAAAATTTTTATTTAAATATATAATTGACTAACACAACTTTTTAATTAAACAATTAATCAAAAAATAATAGCGGGTTCAATTTAATATTGTATTATTAAACTACTTATGAATTGTCTTTACATAATATATAAATAGTAACAAAATAAAAATCTGCAAAATTAAATGCCTGAAGAAGAGAAAAGAATAATTTTTTTAGAATTAGTACTTATATCAGCTTTCATTCTCACATTGCTTTGTCCATTGTTTGGTAATATTTGTTTAAATATTTGTATAACACCACATAACTATAATACAGTATTGTTATTTAAATTATTATTTTACAGCACTAGCAAAAGTCATACTTTTTGATCAAACTGATAGAATGCTTAAGTATAATAAAGAGATTGAATATGCATAAGTACAAGATACTTTAATAGACACACCACCACATTATTTACTTTAAATTTTATTTATTCTTTAAATTTTTTCTTAGATATATTGTACTCACTTTAATGACTTCTGGTATAAAATAATTTAATTCATTATTTTCAATTTATTTTAGTATAAAAATTTATAACTCATCTCTATTTAAGCAATTAGTATTCTTGCAGTATCTTGTCATCACTGCTATAAAGAAAATAAATTTAGATATTTTTTATTTTTAATTTTCTGGTTAATTCTACCAAGTAAGTATTTTAATTGGCCCAATTGTGTTTTTTTTTAAAAAAAAATTGAGCATTTTTAAACATTTTAATTTGGAATAGTTGTTTATGCAATTAACACAATACATGAAATTGATCCTATTCCATTTATATGTCCGTTGGGCTATCCCTATGCATCTCGAATAATCAAAGCAGCATGTAAAATTCGGGCTACAAATTTCATTTGTATGTAGCTAAATTTAATTATCACAATCATTATTGTAATCTTGATTAGCTTAAACATTAAATTTTATGGTAGCAAAGTAAAAATTAGAAAAGAGGATATTAGAGTAATGATTAAATCTTAACAAAATTATCTGATAGACAAATTATAATAATTGTATTTTGTTTTTACATTTTCAATAAAATAAATCAATTTAAATAATCATAACGATAAGTTAACATTAAGACATTGTATAATAAATAACAAAATATAGTATCAGTCAAATGGTCGGTTTGGTCGGTCAGAATTTGTGATCGAACTGGTATCGGCATGGTAATCGAGCTTAAATTTTTTAAATCATTAGATTGAATTACCTAATATTAGCTTTAAGCCAACATATTTATGTCGGCCATTGTTCTAAAATATTTAGTATATTCGTTATTCTATTTACGAATATTATTTTCAATTGATTTGTCCCAGAAAATTTTTGTAGAACTATTTATAAAATGTAAAAATAATGCTCTTTCATCATCATTTTTTATATAGTAATCCTTTTCATTATTTTCGAAAAATTCAGCAAAAAAATCTTCTTTTAGATAGTCAATGATCGCGTATTCATCCAAGTTCATAATTCTCAAATGTTTTTTCGTTAAAGACATAAAATCTTCCATCTTGTTATTGCCTGTTGCATCTATCAACGATTCGGTAACAAGTATCCATTTATATTCTTTTTTTTTGGTCATATTAACTAGTCTTAGATAATCATTTTCAGAAATTTTTTTGTGCCAGATAATAAGTTTACGATAGAATTTTAAATTTTTATAATTAAAAGAGACTTTAATAGTACTATATTCAGAGTGAACGGTCAAGTAAGTGATAAGTCCATTTCTTTTAAATAAATTGTCTACTTTTTTAGCATAAGGATTAGCTTTGAAATTCGGTAAAGCCCTTTTAGTCACTTTAGCCTCCAAATTTTTATCTTGATTTTTGAGGAAGGACAGACTAGAAGAGACAGACTGATCCTTGCTTTGGAGAGACATCTATAGAACAAGAAGTTAGAAAAATATTTTTATAATACTGTATGTTCAGTGTGTGCAAAAATCCTTCTGCCCAAAGTTTTCATAATTTAAATACAAAATTGTAATAATCATTAAAATTATTTTTACTTAACTTCATTTTAATTAAAATTTTTAATATACAAAATAATCATTTTAACAAAATATTGAAATATCAAAATTAAATTTAAATTAAGTAAACCAATCTTGCCCCTCCAATTATGAAAGTAGATAAAAAGTTTATAGAGTACTGACATTGTCCAACATACTAATTCACAAAACACATAAATAGTATTAAGATCCATTCTTAATATATTAAATGTAAATTTTGGGTACCTTTTTTTTTGATTAGGGTCAGCTTTATGGGTAGAATTTATAATAAACAAGCATAAGTGGGATTTAGAAGGTTTATGGACCTAAATAGAGACCCTCAAATATTTAGCCAGTTTTGTTTACACTTCTAATAAAGAATAAAGAGAAAGAATTAGTATCACAAAGACCACAACATTGCTTAGTCATATTACATTATTAAATGTAAACATCAATATATTACAAAAAAAAAAAAATCACTGTACCTCATCACCCAGTAATTTTTCCTATAATATCATAACTGAATAATTATTATGGTTCGCACAAAAATTGCAACATGAAATGTAAAAAAGATAAATGTTAATAAAGAAAACTATGATGTATTTTGTTCGAAATTTAAGCATAATTTTGAAAAAGGTTTAATTAAATATTTTGCTTTCAATTAATTGTATTATGAATTTCAATTCAGTGTGTTTTAATGAATAATTGATTAGGTTAATATTGTAAAATTTAGAAAGCACAATTGAAATAGTTATAATAGACTATACATTTAGGGAGAGACTATATTCATTTGAAACTAATAGCCACATTAATTTACAATTTTATTTGAAATAAATTGAATAAATCGTCTAAATAGAATAAGCTTTAATTAATGTAATGAAAATATAAATATTATGCAAAGTTTTCTACATCGAACTATATAGCCAAACATGCAAGATCAATTTTATGTGTTTTTTGAATAGGTCTGTTAAATCTTAAGCATAATTCTTTATTTTTGCAATTTTATTTTAATGTTTTTTTTATTGTTTATTAGTTAAGGCAAAATATACGTTTAATGTTACTGATGAACTTATGGTACGTCAATTTTACAATATTAGTTATTATATGTACATATATCATACGTTATTACTTAATTTGCTAAATTTTATTATTTTTAGTAAGTATAAATTTTATTTAATTGTTTTAGAGACGAACTACAAACTAAACCTATAGTGACAAATGAGGGACTTGAACTACTACATGATTCTTAGTAGAGTGCCAATCAGATGTTGTTTATCTATACTAATTAATAATGTTGAATTAATTTCAAGAGCACGAAACGTTAACATGATTTATAATAAACTGTATATTTAATTAACAATTTTTTCTTTATAATAAAGATATTAATTTATATATTACATTTTTCAGAAAATTAGGCAACATTTTTGAGAAAAATGAAGAAAGTAATTTAACAAATATTGAATTGCAATGGTTATGCATAAAAATTGGAAGATGTTTAGAGCTTAACAATAATGAAATTACATGGTTTTATCTTAAAGTATCCCAAAATTCTAATTTTTTATTTAAGGCCTTTTGTCAAATTGCAGCCAATGAGCCAGAGAAACCTTTTAATTCTTGCTTTGAATCTTTTACTAAAGTTCAGCCAGAATTTGTGAATAAAGTCTTAAATTTTAACTTTAAATATGAAATTTTAAGTATAAATAACATTGTTCCTATTCAAAGCTCAATACAAAATTTTATTTGAATTGAAGATAATATTGATACACTTGACCAATATATGAAGTGTCGAGTTCAACATTTAGAAAGTGTGATCAATAACTTAGATAATAATTCGAATAAGCATATATCTTATGCAAAATATAAAAATGAAATAGAAAAATATGGAAATTGAATAAAACACCTTGAGAAAGAAAATTCTAAACATATAGAAGGTTTTAAGAAAAATCAAAATAAATATAAAATCCAAATAAAAAGCTTAAGAAATGAAATGAAAGAGAAAATAATACAAATTAATTATTTAGAGGTGAGGCATTTACTGTTTTAGCTAAATTATCGTTGATTAATACAGTAATCACTCTATTTTTTTTTAAGAAACAGTAAAATAAAATCTGAATGTGATAAGTTAGAGTCTAATTTAAAATTTAAAATGTAAATATATATATTTGATTCTAATTTACTATAGATTAGTGATCTTGCAAAATAGATATAATTAATATTTTATTTCAAATTAATATCCAATAATGTAATTTAAAATTTTAAGTATGAATTATCAGAAAAATGAAGCTAGTATACTTTATGAACTTGATATACTGAGGCAAAAAAACGAAAGTTTCAAGAGCAATTCAATTAGATTCAAGCAGGAAAGAAGAATTAAGTTATTAAAGTATTGTTTATCATTGTAATTTTTTTTTATCAAATTTTTTAATTTAAAACTTACTGTAACAACAGATAAATGAGAAAGATGAAGACAAAATTGATGAAAGTTGGTAAATATTTATTTCTCGATATCTTATAACTAAATGTATTTTAAATTTTTTTGTTAGGCATGATGCATAAAACTGAATTGACAAGAATAATAAAATTAATCAAAGATCAATTTGAATTCAAGTTAAATTTGTTGAATAATGAGATTCAAGAAACTCAAACATTCAAGAATTGTAATTAAAATTTAAATTAATTTTGATGATATTTTGTAAGAAATTCGATAAATTATAAATATTGTA
>CAJVQC010000663.1:0-12090 GCA_910592285.1 Racocetra persica | reverse complement strand
AAGATCCAAATCTTCAAAAAATTTAACATAGTTGATAGTTTTGTATTGATTTAGAAGAAAAAGATGTAGATGAGCAAGATTAATTGCAATTTGAGAATGTTTAGAGATAGTATAAGGAGGTAAAAAATAATTTGAATAGAATATTTTTTTATAATTAAGTTTTGTAAAAAGGACAGTAGTAAAGTTAGATAAAATATCTCTTAAGATAAATAAAAGTTAGTTAGATGAAATATTAGTGTTGTTGTTATTGGTTATATTTTAGTGAATAAAATCAGTAAGAAATTGTGGTTGTTGAGAAGCTATATGCTGTAATAAATTATTGAAGTTGCTTTTAGTAGCTTGTTGACTAGGAGCTTCAGGTTGAATAACTTGACCAGAATAAAAATTTAAAAGAAATAGTTTAATAAAATCAAGAATTTGAGTACCAAGTGGTGTTAGAAATTGGGTTTGTTTCTCTGCTTCAGTGTTAATTAGAAATTCTTAAAACCAGTCAAGAGTATTGTTAATAAAGCTAGTTGGGTTATGTTTAAATGAATTGTGTAGAAATCTACATTGAGATATTTTTTAAAGAAAGTTATAGATATATTTTGCTAGTTGGTTTTTGTAAGTTTTGTTTTTGTTATAAAAATTATTCAAAGTTTTTTATAAGAGTTAAAATAATAGTAAAAAGTTAAAATAGTGATAAAAATTTCCATTCTTTTTGGGGTATAGA
Organism: Racocetra persica; assembly: GCA_910592285.1. Lineage (NCBI taxonomy): Eukaryota > Fungi > Glomeromycota > Glomeromycetes > Diversisporales > Gigasporaceae > Racocetra > Racocetra persica. The sequence continues at coordinate 11,378 of CAJVQC010000663.1, read as the reverse complement.
ATTTATAAGTCAGGAGTTAAGGATATATAAAAAACAGAGGTTATTTAAAAAATGGCTAGTGTGGCTTTATGTATAACCTTGTATACCTTATATAACCAAAAGTTAAAATATATATAGCAAGTATAGCTTGGTGTGGCTGGTGTGGCTTGGTGTAACCAAGTGTAATAGTATAACTTGTGTATCAGTAGAGCAAAATTTGTGTAAATTTACTAAAACTAACCATAGGCAAGGACCTCACCCAGCACCACATACACTTCCAGAAAAATAGTAAAGTTAAATTTTGTATAAAAATAGATGAAACAAATGTTAGAGTTGTGTAAATTGATTAGTAATATTGATTAATAATATGAATTTACAGATCTTGGGTGCTCTAGAGAGACAGGAATCCCCAAAAAATAGAAAAAAATTTTTGTAGAAACTAAATAAAATTTTGTAACAGAGTTTATGAGTATTTTGATTATAATTTTGTTAAATTTGGTCTGTTTTTTATGTATTATATATCAAAATGAAGCTGTTGATGAGCTGAATCTTTTTGTATTAAGGGTCATTGGATCTTAATATAATAGAATTCTGAGTTATAGCCGATGGAAGTAAAATATAAAAAATAAGTTATAATTTTGTAGAGAAGAGCTTTAAAAGTTTAAGGGTAGGGTATTTGTTTACCATTTGTTTGCGCATGGCATAAAAATAAACCAATCAAAATTTAATAATCTGCAAAATTAACCAATTATAATTGTATATTTGGTTGTACATGCATATTTATTTGCGCATTGTATGAAAAAACATGTAAACAAATACCCTACTCTTAAAGCAGGGCCGCCTATAAGTAAAATTTACTGTAGAACAGTTTTACTTAAGCAGCCAAAGTAGGTTTACTTAGTAAAATTTAGAGAATAGAGTGATTGTTTTGAGAAAAGATTTGATACAAGTGATCATCAGGAAGAGTTAGTGATTTGCGTCTCCTTTAAGTAGTGATTTATTGCTTTACAAAATTAAAAGTATTTTATATAATATATATAAGCTCTTGCTCTTTTAAATACTCAGCTAACAAGGGATGCAAATTACTAACTCTTTCTGACAATCACTGGTACCAAACTTTTCTTGAAAACAATTGCTGTTTATTAAATATTTTACTAAGTAAACCACCTTTGGCTGTCTAAGTTGTTTTACTCTTAATTTTACTTAAAAGCAGTTTAGCTCTAAAGTCTTTTTTTGCAGAGCTATAACTATATTTCTAAATTTTTGTTTTTTCCAGTTTACTTAAAATTTTATTAAGTAAACCTCTATTCTTCTTAATAGAAAAATATTTAGCTTAACAGTAGCTTCATTTTGATATATAATATATTTTAAATAAACAAAAATTACATATTTTATAACCAAAATACTTCAAAACTGTTACAAAAACTGCATTTTATTTTTGTTAAAAAATTTTTTATTTTTTGGGGGGATTCTGCTCCTCTAGGATGCCCAAACTTGCAGATTCTTATTACTAATCAAGATTATTAATCAACTTACACAATTTAGCCTCTTGTTATATCAATTTTTATACAAAAACTAGACTTATATTTTTGATTTTAGTAAATTTACACAAACTCTGCCTTTTGTCGATTCTGTTGATCTGTTTATTGTGTACTGGGTTACACCTTATTTGTTACATCCTTAATTTGTCATATTCTTTTATTTGTTATACTCTCTTATTTGTCACATCTTCTTATTTGTCACACACCTTTACTATTTTTTTACTAGCATCATGCTGACTTTAACCCTATCCAAAGAACCAGATTCCTATGATATAGACTATTATTATTCTAAATACCAAGACTGTTTTGGTATTGGTATGAATGAAAACAAGCCTAACTTACTTAAAGTCCTTCCACTTTGCTTTAAACCTGAAAACTGTAATATTCAAAAAACTTTCAAAAAATTATACTATTTTCAAGTATCTATACAACCTACTATCAGAACATGTTAAATCTTTGATGCTCTTTGTGTATTTTAGATATTAGTGGATCATAATAAATTTTTCACAGTAGAGTGAAGATTGTCTTTTCCTGGTCTATATCATCTTCTACTAAATATAGTGCAGTTAGGCCTAAGCTTGTAATCACTTTGTTCTTCTGATTTTGAAGCAGATATGATAGTAGATTTATAGCCTTCTTAGAATACATATTCTTGCAAGAGCTTTGCATAAAGTGGGTATATAGATAGAGTCAAAGGTTTTTAATATGTCCTGTGAGAGATTCAAATTTCTTTCCTATTTGTGGTTGCATCTTCTAGAATATAAGTAAGCTGTGAAATTGGTTAGAGTATAGACTAAAAAAGAAAGGCTGTATAGTTGTAAGAAGAAAGCACTTGGTTGTGAACTAAGATATTTGTAAGATGGTTTGTAAGAATCTTTGTAAAAATTTTTCTAGTATGATTGATTAGTGTGATAGGGTAGGTGTGTTGAGCTCATAGTTGTAGTATTGTTTCTTTAATATTAGACATATATTAGCTATTAGATACTGGTCTGGAATTATTTCTTGAGCTAGACAACTGTTTAAAATGTTTAGAAGAAAGGATAGGCTACTGAAAATAGGTGTTGGAGAACCTCATTTAAAATCTCAAGAAGGCCTGTTTCTTTCTTTTTAGATGCTAGCTTTATAGTTTGTTTAAATTTAATTATAGTAATAGGAGTGAGAAGATTGTCATAAATAGTTTTCTGTATATTATTTAGTGAAAGATAAGTTGATTCCCATTCTTTCCAAAGGGTATTATTAGGGAAATTGCTGTTGATCTACAACTTGAAGTGTGAATATACTGCTTTTTTGATTTTGTCTTTATCTGTGATTACTTCATCTGGTAGAACAATCTTTTTAAAGCTAATTGGTTTGGCTCTTTTTTGTAAAATACTATTTATCATATAGCTAGTATTGTTTTTGAAGTCTGAATATCTACAGTTAATATAAAATTTAATTCGTTCGCTTTGTTCTTGCCTGTTTTCATAATTTTGTACTTGCCAGATAGTGTGTTTATACTACTTTATTTGGCTTATAGTGATAGTAAAAGAGGATGTGAATTGTTCCTATATTATTGATAAAATATTGATATCTGCTAAGGTGGCTGTTTTAAACAAGTATTGGTTTGCCTTTGGCAAGTCAATTGCAGAGTTATTTGAAAAACAATTTAAGCACTTATTAATATTTTTTAGAGCTAAATGTAGTTTGGTTGCTTTTAGCGATAGAGTGTAGAAGGGTTTTGAAGCAGTAAAATTATATGAGATATATTTGTTCATTGCTTCTTTAACTTTTGCTGCCCAAGAGTTCTAGGCTTTATTGGTGCTATCTTTGTCTATATTTGAAAAAAAGATGAAATATTGGTTAAAGAGATTATTTATTGATTCTCTAAAATTATTCCAATCTTCTAATATCATTTTCTCATACAAGTATATTTTTTATTTTTTCTTTTTATTTCTTGGACACTTTTGTGATAAAAAATTTGTATGCTATGCTGTATATAGGATGCAGTAATCGCTTCCTGAAATATTCGAAGTATCAGTTAGCTGAGGAATATCAAATGCCAGAAGTATGTCTAAAGAAATTCAGAAGTCATCTATTTGGCTAGCTGTAGTTGAGCTCTACTAGATTGGTGCTTGAATGCTATAGAATGTTAGAAGACTGGTCAAGTTGCTATATTTAGATTAGTAAAGATAGAAAATTATTTATTCTGAAGTTGATTAGCATTGAAGTCTTCCAGAATTATGAGATACTAGTTTTAAACTCTGGCTTCAGTGGTCTAAGTGAGTAGCTAAAACTGGGTTTGTTTTAGAAGAGAGGAGTGGTTTGATGGGAGATAGATTGAGATAATATGAGACTTGTTGCAATTAGGAAAGTAGAGGTCTAAGCAAACTGCTGTTTCAGGAAAGGTATTGATTTTGTGAATATATAGTTGCAACTGGTTGCATATCATTAGAGCTGTTTCTAGGCTGGTCTCTCATTGATTTGGCCTATAAGACAAGAAGTTTGAGATATATATTTTGTAAAATAGATTGGTTAATGATTTTATTGTTAAGTCTTTTAGCTTTGTTTTGGTGATAGAAATTATGTGTAAATTTTTTTCTATACAGTATTTCACCCAAGTTTTATTTTTAATAGATCATTAAATCTTCTGATATTGTGAGTAGCTGTGTTAATTTTTCTATATAGATCAAGTTCTAATTGTCTTGATATATCTTTATTTTCTGCTAATAGCAGAGTTTCTGTAGAAAGATATATGCTCATTGGTTGTCTGTATTAGAGTCTGACTCTGCTTCTAATATTTGTGTATCTATTACTGTTGTAGGTATTTTTTGTAGATCAGATATCATTACAAATATTTTCTGTTTCTCAAAGATATTGAAGGATGGTTTAGGTAGGTCTATCAAATCAAAGATATATTCAGATACTGTATAATATGCAAAATATTCTCAAAAGGCTTCTAGCACAAGGGAATATTGTAGTATTTTTTTATAGAAATATTTATGTTAGTGATTCTTTTTTTCCAAAAGGGCTGCTTGAAGTTGTTTGACTGTTAAAGGTAGTTTGGTTAGGTTTGATTCTGTCTTTGATTTTTTTTTTCTTTTTTTTTATGTTAATCCAGAATTGAGATATCATATAAAAATAGTAGTGCTCATATAGTGCTTTGGCTGCAATGCTTAATTTTTTAGAAGTTGAGATTGGTGGCATCAAATTAATCTAAGTAACTAGTTTAGTATCTTCAGGTAAATCTGGGAGGTCTGTATAGTTAAAGTTACAATATGCTAAAGGTAGTGGTATTAAAATATTATAAATAGGTAGAATACTTTTGATAGAAGTATTTGCCTCCTTTTTACTTTGTAGAGAAAATACAAAGTTTGTTATTTTTAGTTGTACTGAATTTGAAAGTAGACATCTGTGAGAAATATTGTAATCATTAGAGAGTCTTGTAAATGAATAGTCTATCCATAAGAGTTTTGATATACTCTTTGAAATTTTCTTGATTTTTAAGCAAAAAAAGAAATTTCCTCTTTAATTTTGGTATTAAGTCTTGTGAAGTACAAGGTAGAAGCACTTAGGAGTAAGTAAGTCAAAATATTCTAATAGAATTTGTTTAAAGAAATAGAACTTCTGCAATAATTCTTTATATTAACTTAGCTTTTGTAGATTTGCTCTGCTTATAATAGGAAAAAGATATTGTATTTTATCTCTTAATTGCTTGTAAAAGGTAGACAAAGGCTTTCTGATATCAGCAATGTATGTGTTTAGAATTCTATTAAATGAGAACATTAACTGTAAGGTCTTAACTACAGATGCAGTAAGTTACCTGTTTGAAATTAGTAAGTTAAAAGGAATTGCTCTTTGTAAATAACTGGAAATGAGTTTTAGTTTAGCAGGTAGAGGTATTAACACATTTGTAATAAGGTTTAAGATTGTTTGTCATATTGTTTCAAAGTCAAGATGTTTTAAGATTTTTGCAAAGCCCATTAGGTAAAATATATATCACGTAATTTCTCATGTATCTAAAGAGTTGAAGTCTAGGTTAATTAGATAATCCAAAGCTAGCTTTACTTACAGTAGTTCAAAGATCTGATATTAGTTTTTCTTATTTGTGGCTAGTACATCATATTGTTTTTATATATTTCCAAAATGTTAAAAAATAGGTCATTGAATTCTTTTTGGTATTGCGGTCTAGTCACTAGAACTCAAGTAAAGCTTCTAAAAAATGCTATATCCAGATAAAAGAATTTTGCTATTATTGCAGTTGAGATATAGTTAGTAGTAAGATTTGTCGAAAGCTTGTATTTGATTAATTCTTTGAGGTCTTGCAATAAAGTTAATACATTTTTAATCTTTGAACGAGTTCAGATTGTTGTACCAAAGAGCTCTAGTCTTTCTTGTCTAATTTCTTTTAAAGCTGCTTGTGTGTATTCTTGCTATTCCTTTTTTTGTCATTGATAAAGTACCTATTTGAAATCTTTTTGGCTCTGTGATATTTTGTTTGTGGCTATTTATCTAATATTGTATTAATAGAATAGGTTTCTTTATTGTCTTTACTATCTGAGTTTTTTATATTCTTGTCTATTTCTATATTAGACAAGATGTTTGCTAGCTGGTTGAGTTCATATTCTGGTTCTAACAAGGTTAGATTATTTACTTTCTCATGTTGTTCTATTGTAGAAGAAACCATGCTAAATATAGTAGAGCTCTAGATCAGGACCTGCTCAATTTGTTTGTCTGTATAAAAATTGTATATTAGGGTTGTTCTGGGTTCTGGATCAGATTTGTTGTTGTTTGAGATGGTGATGTCATTCATGTCAGATTTGGAAATAAACTAGAATTGGCTATTTCTTCAAAATTTTCTTCAAAATTATCGTAATTAGCAGTGTGTAGTATAGAAGTTGAAGTGTTATTAACAGCTTTAAGCTTTTTTTCTTGTTTTGTATATCCATTAGGCTACTGTTCTCTATATGAACATGTATAAGGTGTGTTTTCTTTGTTTGAGAACCTGTTATATACTTTTTGTTATCTTTATTGTTGTTTTTGTTAGTTGTTAATGTAGTCAGCAACAGAGTTAAAAAGGAGACTGAAGTACAGAAGGCTGTTTCTCTGGTTTGTTTAATTTTAGCAAGCTTGTCTGTTACTATGTTATTACTTTGTAATAATAGTTATTTAGTTATAGTACAGTCATACTATTTACTTCTTGCTGTTTTTTGAATTATTTGTTTGTTTATTTATAAAATTGGAATTTATAGAAAAGAGTTTTTTATACCTTCAGCACATAAAATTACATTAGAAAAGTATATTTTTTTTATTTTTCTTTTTTTTTAAAATTAGTAAAAAATATAATTATCAAAAAATAAGCTTAAAATTATTATAGTAAAATAATTTTATAAGTATGAATTTATAAAATCAATATCTTTAAGATTATCTTAAACTTATTAAAAATTTTTAGCTAGTTTCTGTAAAGAGAAAACTTGTTTCAAGGAAATATACTTCACTACTATTTTATCTTTTTAATTCTATACAAATACTGCTAACAAAACTGTATTATACTATATACATACATGTATAGGCTCTACCAAATATATGATTTTTATACCAAATACTATACACAATCTTCACAATTTAACTACTCACTTTTTTAAACTTTTTTTTCAAACCTCACCTTCTTTAAATATATTTATCTAACTATTAATAACTTTATCTTCTTATTTAACTAATTCTATGCTGCTAACTTTTTTACTACTTTTTTTTTAAAGATCTCTATAGCTTGACAATTAATCAAAACAAAAATTTATTACACTTAACCAAAAACTTATTGAATTTAATAAGTCAAAACTTTCTGAACTAAATTCTACAACTCAAAGCTCTAAACAGATATCTTTCTACTTCAATAATTATTTTAAAGCATACTTAAAAATAGCTACAACTAATATAGCAAATTTGTACAAGAAAATTTTTTTATTAGGAATCTAAGAATAGTTTACTAGCCAAAATTTTGAGATAAATGCAATTTTTACAAAGTGAATATTTTATTTTGAATTTTTTATATAATACCTAATTCTGATCTTTGATTGGCTAATAGATATCAAAAAATCATATGATAGTAAAACTGATACTACACTCTGGAGTTGTTATCTACAGACCAACAAACTTTATCAAGAATTATTGCTTACTATAATATTACTCAAATCTCTAAACCAACTATTACAAGTTTTAAAAGATATCTAGAGAAATAATATTTTAATCAAGCAAACCAATATATAATCAAAAAGTTCAAAATTTCTGTCTCTACTATATTATATACAGACTTTATAGCTACATATTCTAACACTCAACAACAACAATAACAATAACTAATCAGTACTACTACAAAATCTAAAACTACTAAAATTAACAAACAATAACAGCACTATTTTAATAACTCTACTACAAAATTTAAATTTCTAAAATTAATGAAAGCCTTATTTAAAACTTTATTTTATATTTTATATTTTAATATTTCAACTATATATCTTCACATATTCTATTATCTCTCTTATACTCTATAAATTTATATATTAAATATAGTCTAGTATTCTTTATTTTTTTTTTTTAGACGATCCTGCCTTTATTATTTTATAGAAATACTAAAAAACATATTTCATAGATAATAATTCTAATATAATTCTTTGTACTATAGTTAAACCCTCTATAGTCACACCTTTAGGATACAACAATCTGTGATTGTAAAGAGGTGTGACTAATATAAAGTTATTTACTATATAGTTATAAATAATTGATAAAAATAAATTTGGATTTGTGACTATAGAGAAGGTGACTATAAAGGAATTTGACTATATATTCTATTCTAATAAAAACTCACTCAACTATAAGTCCCAGGTGCAATCTGTCAAAGTAGCTATTTTGTTTCATATCAGATTCTCAATTTACTGAGGATTTGATCTCTCTGATTCTTAGCTAGGGGCTAACTTCCCACATTAAGTAGCAAAAAACAAAAGAAAAACTAACAAAAAATAAAACAGAGATATAGGGTTTATAATAAAAAGATACAAATAAGAAATAAATAGATAAGAGGATAGTACAAAAAAACAAGATAAAATTGCATAATCTAATACCACAATTATAAGCCTGTGAAAGGCTTGTAAAAATTATATATTACTAAATAAACTAGTTTCTACTCTAAATTTATCTATTTAGTATATCAATGTAAAAAACTATATAGGAAAACTTTATTAACTAGACTTGTAAAGAGGTCAGGTACTATCTCAAAGCATTGTTTGTACAAATATTCTGTATTCAAGGCATATATGAATCACTGCATATGTTTGTTGTCATCTATCTGGTTTAGAAGATAAACAATACCAACTGTTTTGATTTATATGATATCGATCTTTTGGAGGGGTAAGCTGAGATGCCCACTTTTTGCAAAAATTTCTTCAAAAAAAAGTGGTAGCCAATAAGAGAGTAGAAGTTTCTTCTATAAGTTTTATAGTTATATATACATTTTTACAAACTTCTATTATCTTTAAAGAACTTGTTTCCAGAATAGACCTTCTGGTTTAGATGCCAAATATCTTGAGAAGTCTACCGAAGACAAAAGGTTTGAACCCAAGAAAAACTACCTTGTTTATGTCTACTTCTTGGTGTTTCATATCGTTCAGGTTTTGTTAACAACAGCCTGCTTTGAATAAACTTGTTCTTAGAATAAAACTCCTAGTTTAGATGTCAAATATCCTAGAGAGTCTATTTGCAAAAAGTAAAAAAAACTTAATTTTAAAAAAAAGCGCCTATTTGACACTCGCTTTTCAGTATTTTACATCTTTAAAGCTTTGTTGACAATAGTTTACTTAAGGTAGAACTAAAGATAGTAGCTGTCTTAAATATTCCTATAGCATTTTTTTGTAGTTCAGTTTTAATTGTTGTTGATCAAAGGATCATTAGAGAGAGCTGTATGCTAAGATACAAAAAAATTATACCTAGTATTTTTCATTATATTTTATAACTTTATACTATTAAATACACAAATCTAATAGTTTAGTCTTATTTTAAATTCATTTAACTAAATACTCTATTTACTCTATATTTATTTTCTTTTTTTTGCTTTGCTTAAAGAAGCTTGAAAATCTAAATAAGTCTTTAACCACTCTAGTAGATTTAGATCATAGATAAAATAGTCTAAGCTTTTATTCTTATATATGGTTTTTACTTTTTATATTTTATATATTAAGATTAGCAACTCTTTGTAGTTATTATAATAAAAACTATTAATAAAGATATAAGCAAAGCCTCATTTTGATATCAAAAAAAAATAAAATAATGTTATTATAAACAAATTTTTTATTATTATTTTTTGTAAATTTAGTATATTACTAATAGTATATTATTATAACAGAATGCATACTCTTTCTATAGATCATTTGTACCAAAACAAACAAAAATTTGCCTATAACAATTAAATATTATCTCAAGTTTTTATTAAGAAAACTACTCTTAACACTTTAAATAAATTTGTTTTTTTATTTTTTTTATTTTTTTTTAATATTAAGGTGACCACTTTGGGTCTGGCACGGTTTATTAACTTCACAGGTCAATTATCAGGATATCGAATAGATACCCCTTAACTTTGTTACATCAATGAGAGTACAATTGGCCACACATACAACTTTAGTCATTGCCTATTTAAGGACTCTGCTATATCTATTTTTATCTATAGTTACCCACCAATTGTTATACCTAAGATCTGCTTGTGAATCTCCTATTTAAACTCTCTGATCAACTTAGCACTGTCAGATGCTTTTTCCAGAAGAATTCCTGCCAATAAGGCCCCTTAGGACTACTTTATCCTCATGGTAAACCTACCAGAGTGGTTCATGTCCCACATATATATCATCTGGGTTTTTCAGTAACTTACACCCAATCTGAGGACTAGTACTTGTGGCTTTTGTAGCCGCTACCATTATCTACTCCTTGCCCTTACAAGATTCATTTTGATCTCGATACCCACTTTCAACTGGTCCTTATACTGATCCCTCTTTAACTACCAAACCAGTTAGCCTGAAAGAGTTGTTATACCTAGGCTCTAAGTGCTTCTGGTTTTACTTCCCTTGGTTCTGAATTCTGTAGCATCAGACCTTTTCCTTTAGTGCAACTCTGGTGGCCAGGTTGGTGGACCTTTCTTGCCCCAGGGTTGTTTGTCTGGTTCTTCGGTCTCTAATTTCAATTTTCCATAGTATTGTCGAAGATCTTCACTACTCCTAGCTCAGGTCTTGCCAAACAGGTTTCAAATATTCTGGTTCTTTAGATTTAGATCGCCCTAAAGCTTCTATTTCAAGATGATAGTACCAAGATTACAGGTAATATACCCAACTGATCATCGAAAAAATATTACTGAAACACAGGTCTATTTTTCGAAAAATGTCTCCGGTGTGAATTGAACTCTAGACCTGCCATTTGGAGGGTAACAACTTAACAACTACTCTATGTAACTACACCCTTTCCTCTAAATAAACTTGTTTACAAAAAGATTTTACATATATTTTAAAAATTTCAAGTCTCTAGCTTTCAAACTCGTGGTATAAAACTACTTTAATCTTCTTTAGTTTTCAAATCGATTCTTCTTATAATTTCTCAAAAACCTTCTTTACAACCTCTCTTGGGCTACTAAGAAAAGTTGTAAAGCTCATTTCTACGATTATAACAAGTTCTAAAAGAAGGCTATAAGTCTAATATTAACTAAAATACTATACAAAACAAATTTAACTCCTCTAGCTTCTTTTTTTTTTTTTGGTTTTAAGATAAGGCCTTGCTCATATCTTTATTAGTAATAATTTTTTAATAGTAACAAAATAAATTACTACAGCGCAGTTGCCGAGGCTTCTA
>CAJVQC010000662.1:0-12093 GCA_910592285.1 Racocetra persica | reverse complement strand
AGATATCCAAATTTAATTACTCAGATATTTCAAATTAGTATGCAAAACTAATAGTTATAGCTAAAGTATCCTATTGACTACAAATATATTAATCTTATTTTTAATATAAAATCAAATAATTAATATATTTAGATTTATATATATAATTTAAACAATATTATTTTTAGCTTATTTAATATAACAGATTAAAATAAAATCAGATTAGATTAAAATAAATTTTTTTTAATTTTTAAAAAAATTTAAAATTTTTTAGAAGATATTTTTTTAGAGTTTTTTAGCATTAGAGGTCAGATTTAAAGGTTATTAATAAAAGAGTATATGTAGGTTTTATAAGCTTTAAGAATGAGCAAGAAAGGTCTCCAATTTTATTTTAATCCAATTTTATTTTAATTTGTAATATTTAATAATAAAAATATTATTAGTTTAATTTTGGATAGTATTTTGCAAATTCTTTTATATTCAAAAAATTTTTTTATAAAATTTGAAGTGTGTTTAAAAATAAAATTAATAAATAATATTGTTATAAAGTTTGCTTATTGTTATAATTTTTATTGTTTGCTTATATATAATAATAAGTGATATATATTATTTATTTAAAATAAATCATAAAAAATATATAATAAATATTTAATTAATATTTTTATTATCTATTTTAGATAAATAATATAATTACTTATTATCTATATAAACAAATAGTAAAAATCATAAAAAATTAACCAACTTTATGATAATAATGTTTTTTTATTTTATTTTAACAATATTCAAATTTTATAAAAAGAATCCTCAAATATAAAAAAATTTATAAAATGTTATCAAAAAATTAAACTAATAATTTCTTTATTATTAATAAAACTTAAAAGCAAAATTTGTCTAAATTTATATAAAATTTAGATGTATTAATCATTTGGCCCCATATTAAAAAATTCACATAAATTATCTGTATAACAAATTATATAACTAATATTGTAGTTTTTAAAAAACTAAAATTTTTAATATAAACTTAAAATAATTAGATCATTATCTAAAGCTTTTAGAAATAACAAATAATAAATATTTTTAAAATATATTATTTTATATTTTTTTATAGAGTAATTAAAATTCAAAAATTTAATTTAATTCTAAACTTAAACTCCGATACTATTTAAAAGAGATACCTTTTTAGAGTATACTTTATGTAGTACTATATAACGCACTATAACAATTTGAATATTTTAAATTATATATAAATATAATTTATTCTGCATTTAATAAAATAATATAATAAATATTAAAAGCAACTTATAAAAACAAACAACAAATTAAATATATAATACTATAAAGTAATTTGATCTTGTAATAATATCATCACTTTGTTGTTACTTCAAGTATAAAAATGTGTTTTGTTTTTTTTAAATTAATTTTAATTTACATAATATATTGAATGCCTCAGTAATGCATAATATAATTATAACTTAGTTATATCTCTATTGGGTATATTCCATCCTGAGTTATATCTTATATTTAAGCAAAATAAATATTTTATATGTTGTTATATATTTTACATATTGAGCTATATTCTTATCTTAGTTATATCTCCTAAAATGATTTGGAAAAAAGAAAGAATATAACTAGAGATAAAAAAATCGAAGATTTTTGAATCTACTGCGCAGGCCCGCATTATGGTAATTTTCTGTTAATGCAAGCCAGAATTGTTTAATTTTAGAATATTTCGAAGCTCCAAATATTACATCTGCGTAGCGTTCTCATTCCTAGAGATAACCCAGATATGATCATATTAAGTATGTGCTTCTGACATAAAAATAATAATATTGATAGTTTCATAAAAATAGTCTCAACTTAGGACCGTTCAGTATGATTGAATAATTTATTCTATAGACTAAGAATTTAAAAAAAAAAAAAAAGATTTGATTATATAGGATGTTTTCAATAGAAACAGTCCATTTTTACATTTTTTTGAAAAATTTTTTATTTGATTTTTCAATAGATATATATTCAACAAAAAGTTTGCTATATTCACAAAAGCCAATTATATAATAAAAAGGTTTACAAAATGAACTTTAAGTTGAAAATTTTGCACAAAATTTGGTTTATGTAAAAATGGGCTGTTTCTATTGAAAACACACCATATGTTTTGAATTATATATAACATCACGGCAAACCTATTACATTGAATGAACGCATATAATAAAGTCATAATTTATTATGATAAATATGCATATTATCTAAATTTTATTTAAGGATTCACAATTTCAAATTACTTTATTCAATCTCATTGCGTAAGCAATGCGAGATACGCAAGTTTTTACTTAAATATCAAGATTTAACTCGCATAGTAAAAATTTTCATTATTTATTATTTTTCCTTGTTACATTACATAAAAACCCAATTTTTTTATAGACGCATGTTCTGCTGTAAAATTAAATCTAGATTTATTACAGTACATACGCAAATTCAATATTTTATGCTTTTTAAAGATTAAGCACTGATACTAGATAAACCCGGAAAAAATAAAGTTTATTTTATCACTGTAACGTCTTTATACCTAATAGCAACACCAGTATACATTTTTGGTTTTAAGATTTCGACAGTCAACACCCCAAGTTTGCTGCACTTGGAGAGTGCACATTTAGCGAGTTGTAGCTGTATATATAGTTGTTGGATGAATTTCGTGATGCGCTGTACAAACCTTAAACGTTAACAATGACATTTAAAAAAAATGCATATTTGGAAATATTATTTCTAATTTGTGTACACTAGCCACAAAAGATATGCGGAAACCACTCTCCACAGATTTCTGCCAGGTTAGTGTACAGATCTCTGCTACATATAGTAATTGCCAAAACGACAGATTTTTCTATGCATTCACATGCATATGTGACGCCAAATCTTATTTACAACAATTATACTTATTGTAGAACAATAAAAGAAGATAGCGATTTAAGTCTAGAAAATTCTATGTATTCTCTATGCAGCAAAACATAACAGATTCCCGTTAAAAATTTTATAGGTGTTGAATTTACAGTAAATTCGCATTTTTGAGTCATATATTGACTAATATTTGAAATACTTTTATCAAAATAAATGTGATATGTAATTATGGTCTAAACGTGATCACATTTATTAAGGACTGAACAATAGAACATAATGAATTCAATTAAGTTATGTTCGAATGTGCTTTCAACATTTCTAGTTTGAAATTTGTTTAATTGGTCGAACAGGCTAACTAGACTGTGGCATGGCGCCATACATCTTGTGGCGTCTTTAAACTTTAATAGAAACATTGACAGGGATCTATGAGCTTCGATGCATGTTCTAATATTCCAGAGAACAATAACAGGCCATAACCATATTTCTTTGTGAAGTGAATATAGTGTAACCATAAACGTACGGACCTATCAACTACTGTATGTACATATTTACATACATGCATGCATGATGTGTACAAATTTAGTACATGTCATTGTCTCCAAAAAGAAGTATTTTCATATATAATGTTGGCCAAAATTTATATAAATTTGCATGGTGTTGGCCAAAGAAATACAGATGCAGTAATGATTCTCATACGCTTCTATTGGAATGTCAAATGGTTGATTTAAAAATTAACAAGTAATTCCGGAAAAAAAAAGCGATACTAAATAAAGTCAATGACGAGATCTTGCTGCAATAGTTTGTCTCCGTTATTGCCAAAAACAAACCATTAAAATTAAACCATTATTTGTTCTGTTACGCAGTTTTTGAATGTATTTTTTTTCTAAATTAAAACAATTAATATACAATGAAAAAAATTTATTTAAAGACCATGCCTCATCGATCCTGGAATTATCACTATCAACAAGTACAAAATTTAAACGGAAGAAACAATAAACTCAATTAAAAATAAATACTTCCGAAAAGATGGGAATCTCTAAATCTTGTTATGAAAATTCATTTGACAATGAATTGATCAGTAGTCCACTGCCGCCTTACCAATTAACAATAGAAATCGATGAACTTGTTTCTCCACCAAAAAATTCTCGTAAAGCAAAAAAATTTCAAAAAAATCCACACTCTACATCACCTCCAAGGCCCCAGAATGACTTCATTTTATTTCGTCGCGATTTTTACGCAAAATTGAGAGTAGAAGGAATAAAAATGAATAATGGAGATATCTCTCGTTTAGCATCCGAAGTGTGGAACCAACAACCGAATGAAGTTCGACGATACTTTAAAATCCTCGAAGAGTTGGCGATAGAAAAACATAATGCAACGTATCCGGATTATAAATATTCCCCGAAAAAAAGCAATGTAAAAAAACCAAAATCAAAAAATACTCGTCAAGTGAATACCAATATTGAACGATTCCCAGTGATTCAAAACGAAATGAGTGAAGTGACATTAGAAGAACCAAAATCAACTTTGGAAATTCCTTTAAACGAAAATACTAATGTCATCGATCTTAATTATGGGGAATCAACAAATTTTGAAGGAATTTTACCCGATTTTCTACTATATCCCGAACCATTATTTACTGAAAATTCAGAACCATTGTTATATACTGAATCTTCCGAACCATTGTTATATACTGAATATTCAGAACCATTATTATATACTGAATATTCAGAACCATTATTATATACTGAATTTTCCGAACCCGAGACAACCGAATATGAATATCCAGAATTTGAGACTACCGAATATGGATTTGAAAACGATCAGATTAATGATCAAGAAAGTTTTGATAAAATCTTTAATGAAATCATTAATCCAGCAATCCTCAATGAAGGGAATGATTCCTATCCGCAATTTTAATGCCAACTTTCAAGATTTTTTCCTTTAAAACATCGGCAACTTATTTTTATGCTCTCAATTTATCTGTATGATTGTATCAAAGAGCTTAAGATTGGTTCCAATAATTTATGTTTTCTCATTTACTGCTACTATTTATGGTTTTTATGAACTTTTATGCGACGATTATATTTAATAAGATATGCAATACGGTATGAAAATATATATTATGACATAAGAAAATATATATATTATGACATAAGAAAATATATATTATGACATAAGAACATATATATTATAACATAAGATGTGCATTATGCAAAATATATTATGATACGACAAACAAATAAGAATATTCTAAGGTCAATATAAGAGAAATAAGATTATGTCATAAAAAAAAAAAAATGTATAGATATGATTTCGGTGTTTTAAAGGATTTTCAATAGTACTAGTATGTTACCGCTAACGGCTCTTTTATATCATTAACAATCTTTAAATTTATTATATAACATTTTTTTTATTGGACAATTTTATTATATAACATTTTTTATTGGACAATTTTATTATATAACTTTTTTATAACATTTTTTTTATTGGACAATTTTATTATATAACATTTTTATTGGACAATTTTATTATATAACTTTTTTTTTTTTATTGAACAATTTTTATTATATAACAATTTTTTTATTGGACAATTTTATTAGTTATCTTTCTACTACTGTATTTACTAAACTATATCAAATTTATTAAAATAAATATTGTATACTTTTTTAAAATCATCACTACTGTTGCTATTGCTATTTATGCCGGCCTATATCATTTTTTAATTGGTTGCTTATATTATCATTGTTGCTACTATTATTGTGGTTGGTGCATATTTGTTATTAATTTCATTGGCATATTATTTATTATTCATACAATTCGGTCTTAATCACGTGAACCAAAATTTAAAATTTATTGTGACATCATTTGGAAGAATTTGATAAAGTATGAATTATTTTTTGAATTATTTTTTCTACCTAATTAAGAAAATCTTAAACGAGATTTACCCTCAAAGTTAACTATCATTTAACCATTATTTATGATTTTCATGTTTACGTTATTTTTAACCATATTTTTTTTAAAGACTTTATAAATTATTTTAATTATTTTATTACAATTGCAAGCAAAACTAATGATGCTCAAGAATATAACATTTATGCCAATGAACGTAGTAAATAAAGGTATATATTACTGAATAATAAACTGCCGAAAAATCTTATTGGTTAGTATCATTTCTGTCACGAGTAGAGGGTAAATAAGATGTCTCGAGTAGAAAATAAAATTTCCAAAATAAGATAAAACTGCGCCATAACCCCGTGATTAAGAAATTCAATCTCCACAAACGTCAAAGCATTGAATCTTTAGTTATAGCACATGGAGCTGTCTGCTAAGTCATAGTAAAAACACGAAGACTCAAATATCCGAGAAACTGTTATTTGTGAAGAAGGCTGTGGTTGAAGGAAGAATAGAATGTAATAATTAGTTGCTGCAATTTTTTGTAACAAAATAATAGAACGAAAGCTCCGTTTAAACAAATTTACTTAATTAAAAACCTCATACTTACGATAGCGTAATGTAGTTATCAAAATCGAGTGTTTCAAAAGTTTGAAAAAAATTCAGTTCAAGTGTATATTCTACTCTAATTTAATTTATTAGTTATTACTGTAAAACAATTTAATAAAACCCTTAATATGCTTAATATATATAAGGCTTATAGAAAATTCCTAATTTTAAGGTTTATTATAACATGCAATTTATTATCTAAGATATAATTTATGATTTTTTCTTTATTTAATAGAGAATTTATTTAAGATTTGTATCACCTTAACATATAAATCACTCAATTCGTGGTATTCTATATAGAACAACTTTCTTATAATTGGTTAATTACATGAAATTGAATAACTGGCAATACTTCATGATTAGTCAAATTATCAAATTTAACAAAATTAAAATCGTCACAATTTATATAATATACTGTATACGTAAAAAATATTTTAATAAAACTATAAAAAAAAAATTTAAATTACAGAATAAAAGTAAGATTCAATATGGGTGATTATTTTTGAATTCAAACCAAAGTGTTATTATGTCATAAATACAAAATTGTTCCGGGTTCAAAAATAATTACCCACATATGCAATTAATTATAATTACCCACATATGCAAATAATTATAATTACCCACATATGCAATTACTTATAATTACCATGTGAAATTGCTCTTTATAAATTTTGGACTTAGATACTCTAGCATAAATCATTGCACAAATAAGTGAAGCATTTATCTTCTAGGCAAAGAAAGCTGAAAATATTATGTATAGAAAATATTGATTTTTTTTTATTATTGAAACGTAATGCATATAAATAATCTATCCAAGAAGTCATTTTGCATCAATCAATCAGACAAATGCTCTATAACTGGTAATATAATAGGATGATGCGTTTTTGATACGTACTATGGAATTATCGGCATATTTGGTAAAAGGATAAATTATGAAAATAATAAAGATATTTTAAACAGTATAAATAATTATAATAATAATCTTCAATGACTAGTAGTTTCAATAGTTTTATTGTCAGTGTTTAAAATTTTATTTTATTTTAATGTGGAAAAACTTAGTAGTTTTCGTAAACATAAAAGAAATTCAAGTATGCGTTACATGTATGACACATACGTAATAAAATCCGCAGGCTTCTGGAAAATCTCAATTTGTCGATCGCGTAAGTTTTTCCAGACGAAACCATCATCAAAGCCATTTCGTCATTGCAAAAATGGCATTAATCAACACAATAAATATATATGATTGGTAAAAGATTTTCCTTTTCTTTTTCAAATTTGGGACATATGATGACAATATAACTTTGTAATATTATACGGGCTAGAGTGTCCAGATTATGCGGTTTCGATGATTTTCCTACGCTCAAAAACAATGCTTTTACTTTTTTTTTAAATATAAATAATACATTAATTTAATTGTTTAATGATTTAATTGTTTAATGATTTTTATGATTTAATTGGTAATTAGCTTTTTACTATGACAACTTATAAATTAAGCAAAATTTAGTTTTAAATCCGATAACTTTTCAAAACTGATATCAAGCCTGTCATCATGCATATTGATATTAATTTTAGATTTAACAGTAATATGAAAGATAGTACTAATTTATTTTGTTTTAGTTGACTAGATATTTCTTTATGTACGTACGTCACCTTGATATACAAATTTGGATTTGTCATTGTCTAGATAAATTAGCAGTTCCCTTTTGCGTTTAATGCAGGCCAAAATTTATATAGCGTTGGCCGGGAGTGAATATTTCCGAAATACCAAATAAAGTAATGATTGATAATCCCGTATGCTCTTATAGAATCGAGTAGCAGTTAGTTCGAAGTTTTGGGTTTTTCCGGAAAGGTAACAGAATAAAACCGAATGATGCATTTTGCTGCATCAATTGTTCAGTTTGTTTTCCGTGTCGCCAAAAGATAATTCCGTTTCGCCAAAGATTTTACCTATTATTCATGGTTGTACAATGTTTCCGCAGACCGGATAAACGTCTTTTTTTGAAAAAAACAAATCATTTAATCTTGTATATCATTATGAATGGAACTTTTTTCTATAAAAGACAGTACTTCCTTGATCTTTGAACCCTCGTCCTAAACAATATGACTTTTTCCTTGATGATGAAGTCAGAAGTTCAGTTCATGAATGTTTACGAAAATTCTTTAGACAATGAATTGTTTAGGAACCCTCCTTACCCGTTAGCAATGAAAATTGAAGAATTAATTTTGCCACCCAAAAATTCACGAAAAGCAACCAAAAACAGGAAAAAACCGTATTCAACGCCACCACCAAGACCCCAGAACTCTTGGGTTCTATTTCGTAGAAATTTTACTGAATTACACAAAAAATCAAAAGGAACGAAAATTACAAACAGTGAAATTTCCCGTTTAGCCGCCGAAGAATGGCGTAATCAACCTGGAAAAGTTCGTCAATTTTTTGAAATTCTTGAAACCTTTGCGAAGGAAAAACATAAGGAGGCTTATCCTGGTTATCAATTTCGGCCTAAAAAAAAAGAAAAGCCGAAATCGAAAAAAATACATCATAATAAATGTGATATTATTCAATTCCAAATTTCTCAAAGTCACAATGAAGTGACGAAACCAGAAGAAACGTCGATAAATTGCGCTGATAATTTTTCAGAATATTTTAACACTCTAGAAGCTTCCGAAAATATCGATTTTAATTTCCCATATAATAACGATTTCCATATTTATAATGATTTCTATTTTTATACGCCAAATTTTAATGATCATTTTAATGATCTTGAAATGTTAAATAATTCGTTTTTTCAACAAACTCCTGATCAGACATCTGATCAAGATTACGTTAATTTCTCCGATTACATAATAGATCCCGATTTCCTTACATAGCGTCGAGTTTTCGTATTTTTTTTTTTTTTTTAAAAAAAAAATTGGCATCTTATTATGTATATTCGAACATCTACGATTATTATTCTTTTTTATAAGCTTTTATAACCGTTGAATTTCCGTTTTTTTTAAAAAAAGATTGGCAACTTATTTTTACGCTTATTTTATGCTTATTGGCATATGTTCGAACATCAACTATAATTTACTATTTTTTTTTTTTTTTTTATAAGTTTTTATATAACAAATATACGTAACGTAGTAGATATATATAGCATGGTTTAGAAATATATTTATGACTTTATGCACAAAGGGATATTATTATGCATTAAAAAAAAAATAAATAAACAAGAAATATAGCAACGTCGACGTAAAAAGATTATGAATATGTTAAAAAAAAAAAGAGTGAATAAAGAAAATATATGTAATTTCAGGGTATATAAAGAATTTTTCAATGTTATTAAAAATTTTATTGTGTCCTCATTTGGAAACTATTCAATAGATTTCTAAAACCTTTGATTATGATTGAAAATTCAGTTTTAAATTTTTGTTTCAATCGAAAATTTCCCCCACCTGAAAAATTTAGCCATTACGATTGGTTATGTGTATATATTTATATCTGAGATTTTGTCCCTAAGTGAATCGAGCTTGTTATAAGCTTTTTTTTTGGAATTTACAAATTTTATTAAAATCACTGAAATTTAACGCTAATATTAAATTTTAATTGGCTATAATATCCTAGCACTAATAAACTGCTATAATAAAATCATTCACTTTAAATAAAATTGATAAATCTTATTACTAATAAAAAGCCCAAACAAAATAAAATACTTTTTTTACTCTGCAAAAGACAATATATTTAATAAATACTTTGTTCAGCACGTAACAGGGATATTTCATCAGTTGATATGATTTTCATATAGGTCTGTAAGAATAACCTCGTGAATAAAGTGAAAAAAGATGATTGGTTATAAACACAGTATAAAAATAGATACAGTTATACGTATCGATGTGCACAAATTTAGTGGTTGTCATTGTTTCCAAATAAGCACTTCATTTTTGCTGATCAAAGTTGTTATAAAGCGGGCCGAAATTTGCATATTTGTTAGGAAGGGGTGTTTATTTACGAGATACTTATTTTGGAAGAATCCTGATACGGTAGTAATTATTTATCTTTTATAAAACCAAGTTTCACGTAAGGTGGTTGATTCAAAATTTTAGGTTTATCCAGAAAGATTATACTAAATAAAGTCGAATGGCGCGATCTTGCTGTGACTATTTCAGCCAAAGAATACCAATAATTAACCATTATGTTCAATCCCTGTTGCACAAATTATTAGAAAAGTTGCCGCAGCCGGATAAACTGATAATAGTTTTTTAAGTAAGCAGCCGGATCTTGTGTGACTGTTTCAGCCAAAGAATACCAATAATTAACCATTATGTTCAATCCCTGTTGCACAAAGTTGCCGCAGCCGGATAAACTGATAATAGTTTTTTAAGTAAGCAGCCGGATAAACTGAAAATAGTGTTTTAGGTAAGACAAATTAGTATACGAATGGAATATTTTTTTTGATTTAATAGCAACGCCTCCCTGATCTTTGAATCCTCATAATAATGACGAAGGGAGAAATTCATTTCATGAATATTTTACCCGAGATGAGAATCTATAAATCTTTTTATGAAAATTCGTTTAATAATGAATTTTTAAATGATTCCCCACCATACCAATTAACAATAGGGATCGATGAACTAATTTCGCCGCCAAAAAATTCTCGAAAAGCGACAAATTTTCGAAAAAATCCTTATTCTTCGTCACCTCCAAGACCTCAAAATGCTTTTGTTCTATTTCGTCGTGATTTTTCTGCAAAGCTAAAATTAAAAGAAATGAAAACGAGCAATGGGGATGTCTCTCGTTTAGCATCCGAAGAATGGAGTAAGCAGCCGAAAGAAGTTCTTCGTTTCTTTGAATTTCTCGAGAATTTAGCGAAAGATAGGCATAAAAAGATATATCCGGATTATTCATATTCACCAAAAAGAAAATCAAAATCGAAAAACAATACATGTCGAAAAAATAATGAAGTAACATCGGAAGCTTTTTTAATTAAAAGTATTAATAAGGCAGATCATAATTTTTCAGAATCGTTAAGTTTTAACGCTCAAGGAATTTGCAAACCCAATACCGAATATTCCGATTTTACAACAAATAATTCTCAATCTGAACGGGAAAGATCTTTGGATTTTTCGGAATACATTTATTTCGATCCTCAAGTATAAATTATATTCTAAATTTTGGGATCTTAAAATTGATTTCTGTCATTTATGTTTCATTAACTACAATTTACCATTTTTAAATAGCAATATAACATGAATAAATGTGTAATGTAGTGTAAAAATTTATGTATTATTCACAAAAATTGTATGTTGGGACACAAAACGACAAGGGATAGGGTAGAATTAATGTAAGAAAAATAAAGATTACGAATATGCCAAAATAATAAGTGATGAAAATATCACACATAGAGTGAAAAGTATAGTTTATTAATTACAGCTATTATCATAATTCCTGAGACACCTGATAAAATTTGCTGAATGTTGCTTTCGGCATGATCAATATATAAAAAATATAAATTTTAATAATTTATCTTTATAACATCGACACATTCAACTTTATTAAATTTTCGTTTGAATGCTTGCCCGACATGTTTAGTGTGTTTAGTTTGTACGAATACTTATGATAAAATTATTCTTGTCAACCAATAAACCTTAACAAGAAATATAAAAAGGCACGGATATAAATTTATAAAATAAAAATTATATATATATATATATAGTAATAATACTTTCTTATGTGTATATCTA